>RJWM01025578.1:0-28818 GCA_004363535.1 Dasyprocta punctata | reverse complement strand
TAGCTCAGGCTGGCCTTGTGCTCATGTTGTAGCCCAAGCCGGCCTCGAACTCACAATGCTCCTCCTACCTCAGCCTCCCTGCTGGGATTAAAGGAGTGCGCCACCACGCCCAGCAAATTTCATCAGTTCTTAACAGAGTAAAATGTCAGGAGACCAGTGCAAAACCAAACCAAGACACAGGAAACTACTACAACCACAATCACAGGGTTGACAGAGAAGCCTAAAAACGGTGACATCCTAAAAATAGTGTAGTAAAATAAATCTTGACAAACAAAACCCCGCCTATCACCAATGTTTAAGTCCTACAATGGTTCAAGGCAACCATCTATTGTTCTGAAAAAGTAACTAATGTGAAGAATAAGATGGTTACTCTAATTAAAGGGAATATTGGTAATAAAACATACAATACTTTTTAAATACAGACGTAATAATCACAGCAGGGCTCAAAGGTGAAGAGCTGGGATTCACTGATGAAGTAATACCAATAGAGAACCCACAAGAAATAAACTTAAGGGACAGAGTAGATGACAGTACAGAATAGGTCATTGAAGTGCACAGCTGGGGGTTTAGCTCAGTGGCATAAATGCCTGCCTGGCAGCTATGAGGTTGTGAGTTTGATCCCTGGTACTAAATACATGTAGTCACTAAATACATGTGGTAGTTTATTGTAAGTCAATTATACTTTAGCAAAGCTGTCAGAAAATGTACTCAAACTAATGTAGGATTTAGCAAGAATCAAAAGTTCCACTGAACACACTCTCATTTTTAATGTGGTTTTTTGGTTGTTTTATTTGTTTTTTGATATAGGATCTCACTATGTAGTCTAGGCTGGCCTTGAACTCACTATGTAGCCTAGGCTGGCCTCAAACTTTTGGCAATCCTCCTTCTCAACCTCTGAAGTGCTGGAATTGGGTTGGGGATATAGCTCAGCGGCACAAGTGCCTGCCTGGCAAGTGTGACGCTGTGAGTTCGATCCCCAGTACCAAAAAACCCCCAACAAACCCAAGAAACAAAGTGCAGGGGTTAACAGGCATATACCACCACATCCAGCATCACTTTTAATAAGTTTATTTATGTTTCCTTTTTTGGTGCTGGGAATTGAACCCAGGGCCTTGTGCATGCAAAACAAGAGCTCTACCACTAAGCCACACCCCCAGCGACTTTTAATAAATTTAGAAAGCAAGTGAAAAAGAAAAATTCCATCTGGTGGACTCAATTTCTTTGAAAGTTGCAAAAACAAAACAGGAAATTTGAAAAGTAGCTCGTCCTTCTGGAAATCTCCATTAGTACATGAATAAGCCAAAGATTACATGTATATCCAAAATTATCTCCACAACTAGAACATTTTTGTTTAGTTTGGGTTGAAAATTAATACAATCTACTCCCTTTAAAGTATACACACAGCTCAGTGCATTCTGACAAATATATGAAGTCTTATAAACACCACTGTGTTGGTTACTTTTCTCATTGCTGAGACAAAATACCTGACACCCAAAATTAAGGAAGGAAAGGTTTATTTAGCTCACAGCTTGTGGAAGTTTCAGTTCATACTTGGCTGGCTCCAAGGCAGAGTGGCACATGGCAGAGGGCAACAGTTCATGGTGATGGAAAATAGTCAAAACAACAAGAGCAAAAGGGAGGAACAAGAGATAAGACTCTTTCTGTCCCTATGTTGTATGCAGGCTACTTGCCCCAGGTTAGGTGTAGCACTCACACTCATAATCCCAGCACTGGACCATGAATCAATCACAAACTCTAAAAGCCCACCCCTATGACTGCATGAGGCTTTGGAGGGACATCTAGATATAAACCTTAATAACCATTATAACCAGTCCACACATTTCTATCATCTCCCAAGTTCCCTTTTACCCCTCTGTAGTGAAGTACTTGCTTCTTTATTTCCTGATTTCTGTTTCAAGAGTATTACCTTTTCCAGAAAGCAATAGAAGTGGAATTATTCAGTAGATAACCTTATGGATTCTTGATGGTCTTTTTAAGAAGTATCTTAGAATGGATAGACAACAAGGTGCTTCCTCTAAAATAGAGTTCCAAAAGACCAGTTATATGCCAACACAGAGAAATGATGATGGGACACCACTTACGGAAGTGGGATGGTGATAATCACGTCATTTAGCTCTAAATTATCTTCCTGTAGCTCATACTCTATGTTGACATCACAGCCATTTCCACTTTCTGAGGGCCAGCAATTAACTGAGGAGAAAAGTAAGGCAGTCATACTAAAACATTAGGAAAGGAGTGGATTCACTTCTTGGCCTTTTGGCTAGGATCAAGAGTAGGAAAAGTTACAGTGGCACATCCAAGCTGACTGATAACTGCAGGCCTAAAACATCTTAATATAAACTATACTTAAAATAACACTTTGCTAGCTGGCCATGGTGGCACACGCCTTTAATCCCAGCACTCGGGAGGCTGAGGTAGGAGGAGCGTTGTGAGTTCGAGGTCGGCTTGGGCTACATCGCGAGTGCAAGGCCAGCATGAGCTACATAGTGCGACCCTGCCTCAAAAAAAAAAAAAAACCAGGGCCGGGAGTTTGGCTCAGTGGCTTAAGCGCCTGCCCTGGCAGGCGCAAGGCTGTGAGTTCAATCCCCGGTGCCGAAAAAAAAAAATAAAAAAATAAAATAAAATAAAATAACATTTTGCTGGGAGTGGTGGCACATGTCTATAATCCCAGGACTCAGAAGGCTGAGGCAAAAGCATTGCTGCAAATTGAAGGCCAGGCTGAACTAAGTAATAAGACCCTGTCACCAAAAAGGGGGAAAAAAAAAAAAAGTAGCAAAAGAATTAAAGCAAATGACTAAAACATATAAAATGTAGCAACAGCACCACATTCTTTTCTTTTTCTTTTGCAACACTAGGGACTGAATGCAGGGCCTTCACAGTGAGCTAGTCTCAGCCTTTTTTTATTATTTATTTTGAGACTGGACCCCACTAAATTGCCCAGGCTGGGCTTTAACTTGCAGTCAGTCCTCCTGCCACCACTTCCCAGAGTGCTGGGATTACAGGCGTGTTCTACCATATTCAGCTCCAAATCCACCTGAAAGAAAGTCACTTACTCAAAAACAACTTTGCTACAGCAATGAAGATAAAAGCATATAAGCCAGGGCCACTTCTAGTTCTCAGTGTAGAGCAGCTCTGTGGAAATGGTCAGAGGCACTTACTTGTCAGTGGGATAAAAGATTCCTCTGTGGTTTGTAGTCTCCACTTTAGCACCCCTACATCACTGTTGACTGGAAATGACTTTTCTGGATTCTTTAAGCCAATGAGAGACTCTGAAGTGAAAAGTTTTTTATCCACATTTGGATGGGTCTGGAATAAGAAAAGGAAAAATGAGATTCAGAAATGGTAAGGGAAATAAACCCTCTTTGGGCTTTTATACCCTATGGGTTAAACATCTAAAACAGGGTACCTAATAAATCCTTTCTCTTTCTTCAATACTGGAGATTATCTAGCCGGGCGTGGTGGCGCACGCCTTTAATCCCAGCACTCGGGAGGCTGAGGTAGGCGGGGCATTGTGAGTTCGAGGCCGGCTTGGGCTACACCACGAGCGCAAGGCCGGCCTGAGCTACATAGTGCGACCCTGCCTCAAAAAACCAGGGCTGGGAGTTTGGCTCAGTGGCTTAAGTGCCTGCCCTGGCACTTTCAATCCCCAGTACCGCAAAAAAAAAAAAAAAAACAACTGGAGATTAAACCCAGGGCTTCACAAATGTTAAGCAAATGCACTACAAGTAGGCTTCTCCACCCTTTTGAGACAGGGTGTTACTATGTAGCTAAGCCTGCCTTGAACTCTCAGGCAATCCTCCTGCCTCAGTCTCCCAAGTGCTGGGATTACAGGCTTGTACCACCATGCTAGGCCCCGGCTAAATTTTTAATTATGGTATTTTATGTTTTTGAAGTAGGAAAATCTCTCTTAAAAAATTAAAAATGCCCAGGCCTGGAGGTTCATGACTATAATCCCAGCACTTGGGAGGCAGAACCAGGAGGATTGCTGTGAGTTGGAAGTCAGCCTAGGCTACATAGTTAGTTCAAGGCAGGTCTGAACTACATAATGAGACCCTATCTCAAAAAACCAAAAAGAATAAGAAACACTAACCAAGATAAAAATGGTTCAAATACATGTAATAGTTGGAACATAAAGATTTATTTTGTACTGATTTTATGAGCTGTTCAAATATACCACTAGATAGTGTCATTCAGCTAATAAGCATTCGTAGTTTATAAAGGGCAAAACTTAGTATGTTCTTATTAAATTATAAAACCTTGGGGGCTTGTGTGTACTTTTTAACAGTGATGAGATCAAATCCAGGGCCTTTCACAGGTTAGGCAAAAGCTTTACCATTAAGCTATAAACCCAGCTCTCAAATCTCAGATGTTTGTGGATTTTTGTTTTTGTAATAATGGGCTCAAAACTGGAGACACTCTACCACTGAACTAGATCCCCAACACTTCTACTTTTTTATTTTATTTTATTTTATTTTTTTTTTTTTGTGGCACCGGGGATTGAACTCACAGCCTTGCGCCTGCCAGGGCAGGCGCTTAAGCCACTGAGCCAAACTCCCGGCCCTGGTTTTTTGAGGCAGGGTCGCACTATGTAGCTCAGGTCAGCCTTGTGCCGCGTTGTAGCCCAAGCCGGCCTCGAACTCACAACGTTCCGCCTACCTCAGCCTCCCGAGTGCTGGGATTAAAGGCGTGCGCCACCACGCCCGGCTTACTTTTTTATTTTAAAACAGATCCTTACTAAACTGCCCAGGCTGGGCTTGAATTTGCAATCCTCTTGACTCAGCCTCCCAAGGAACTAGGATTACAGCCGTGTGTCATCACACTTGTATCTTAACACTTTGGGAGGCTGAGGCAGGATGATCACAAATTTAAACCCAGGGCTGGGAATGTAGCTCAGTGGTATAAGTGCCTGCCTGGCAAGAATTTGATTCCTGGTACTACAAAAACAAAAACAAAAACAAACAAACAAACCAAATTTGAACCCAGACTGGCAGCTAGGAAATTTAGTGAGACCCTGTCATAAACAAACAACAAAAAATAGCTGGGAACATAGCTCAGAGCAAAGGCTCTGGGTTCAATCCTCAGTGTTGCAAAAAATAAATAAATTTAAAACAGCTGCTGTCAGTTAATCATTCTTATTAACCACAATATGTAAAAAAATTCACTTCTTTCCTACGGATCTAGATTACTGGAATGTTACTAGCCATGGTTTTTTTTTTTTTTTTTTTTGGTTTTTTGTTTATTCCTGGTTTTTTGTTTTTTGAGACAGGGTCTCACTGTGCAGTTCAGGCTGGCCTGGATTACGCAGCCCAGGCTGGCCTTGAATTTGCAGCAAGCCTCTTGCCTCAGTCTCCCAAGTACTGGGATTACAGGCATGTACCACCATGCCCAGCCTATTACTAACTATGTAATTTAAACAATATTCTATCCTCTGCCATTCAGCTGAGGACCTCTAGTTGAGAGATTTTGCCAAGTGCCAGGGGTATGGCTCAGTGATAGAGCACCTGCCTCGCGTGTGTGAGGCCCTGGTTTCAATACGCTACACACACCTACACACAAAAGAATATACAAGGTAAGGCAAAGTCTAAATACACACTTGTAGCTGCACCCCTTTCTTATCTTCATTTTCCACATGAAGACGAATTCGGCCAAATTTGTCATCTGAGATCCTAAGCATGATCATGCCATGCAACTCCATATTCTGTAGTCCTCCATCTCGTCCACAGGTTAGTGTGATCTTTTCTTCGATCTTCATATGCACACTATATAAAAGTAAAAAATTTGTTTAGAAGGTAGAAACCAGAATTCCCTTTTCCTAAGGTATAATAGTGATTAGTTATCAACAACTTTTTTTAGAGGTGCTAGTGCTATATGAAATTTAAAACATTATACTCTCTGATGCAGTCATTCTCCAGAATTCATCCTCAGTTCTCACCTGTGAAAACAATGTACCGAATTATTCACTGAAGAACTATTTGGGGGAAAAAAAATAACTATTTGTAATAGCAAGTTTAGCTGCTTACATGTATAAAGGTATGTTCACACAATTGAGTATTAGACAGCTGTGAGAAAATTTTAACTTTCTATTTGAAAATATCAAACTTAAAAAATAAAAATTACACAAAGAATACACATAGGGATATCCTATTGTATAACCACAGGACCATGATAAACTTTATAAATTTACAATAATATACTTTTATCTGATTTACCATCTGTCAGTTTTGTCAGTTGATCTAATAAGGTCTTACAGTAGCACAGGATCCAACTTAGAGTAATTACTTTTTTATTTTTCTTTCTGTGGTACTGGGGATTGAATCCAGGATTTTCCCACTGAACTACATTCCGGTCCTTTTCTTAATTTGAGACAGGGTCTCATAAGTTGCTAAGCTGCCCAGGTTGGGCTCAAATTTATGATCATCCCAGGGTACAAGGATTACAGGCATGTACTACAACACTTGGTTGAGGTTAAGGTATTACATTTAGACAGATGTCATGTCTCTGTAAGTTCAAATAAGAAATCTTCTCCTCTTCTTTTGTGTGGTACTGGGGACTGAATCTAAGTGGCACTCTACACTGAGCTACTCCCCAGCCCTCAAATGGGAGACTTGCCTGTAAAAGAAAAAGGAAGAGATGAAGAGATGGGGGAGGAAGGGTAGAAAGAATTAAGATGTGTTATACAGATGTACCAACTCCTCATGATGAATGTAATCATTATGTACTGCAAACAAGTACTAATAAAAAAATTTTAAAATCAAACTAAAAAAACAAAAATTAGGGAATGTATCTAGTATGCTGCTGCTTTGTATTAAAAAAAAATAATAGCTCAGAGTTCAAGCCTCAGTACTACAAAAAAAAAAAAAAAAAGACTTACAGTCTTATTCACCCATACATTGTAAACTATTCCCTGGAAAGGACACACACACACACAAAAAAACTATTTAATATTGACTCCACAACTAAAACCTTGCATGGTTAGGTGGGAGGAAGATTTTTGTATAGTAATGCATTTTGAACGTTTTAATTTTATTACAGGAATATAGAATAAGAAAAAATGCAAAGAAGTGCTGCTGCTTTGAACAATTAAGTATAATCTACCCATAATCTGTAATAGAACTTTTTTTGGTCATTTTGAGACAGTTTCACTAGCCTTGAACTCACTTTGTAGCCCAGGCTGGCTTCGAACTCACAGCGATCCTCCTGCCTCAGCTTCCCAAGTGCTGGGACTAAAGGTATGTGTCACCATGCCTGGCTTGTAATAGAATTATTTTTGTCTGTGTGGACTACAGAGGCTACAAAGAATATTTGGTCTCTCACTTCTCTCACTTCATTCACTCCCTGTACTACTTTAAATGTCCACAGAAGCAAACAGATCAGACTTAAGACCACAAAGGACTGTTTTAAGGCAATGCATGTCCTATTTTACCTTCATAAAAGTTTTCTCTGTGCTCAAGAGGTACCTCATTTAGAAAAGAGTTTCACGCTCTAAAATGTAATGGTCTTTAACATCTGTTTAAAAATATGAAGCGTTGAGCTGGGTGTGGTGGCACGCTCCTGTAATCCCAGCACTTGGGAGGCGAAGGTAGAGGAGGATCGTTGCAGGGTTTGAGACCACCCTGGGCTACAAAGTGAGCCCAAGGCCAGTCTAAACTGCATAGTAAGACCCTGTCTCAAAAAGACAAATAAAATAAAAATATGAAGCTTCTATCTCACTAAAAAGTAGCCACTAGGAATAGCGCAGGACATTTTTTTTTTTTTTTTTTTGTGGCACTGGGGATCAAACTCACAACCTCGCACCTGCCAGGGCAGGCACTTAAGCTGCTGAGCCAAACTCCCGGCCCTAGTTTTTTGAGGCAGGGTTGCACTATGTAGCTCAGGCCAGCCTTGCACTCAAGTTGTAGCCCAAGCCAGCCTCGAACTCACAACGCTTCTCCTACCTCAGCCTCCTGAGTGCTGGGATTAAAGGCGTGCACCACCACGCCCGGCTTAGCACAGGAACTTTAGCAGAGTCAAGGATGTAACTGTGTACTTCATACAGAACACAACACATAATGACTAAACACTATCCTTTCATGTACACTCAACAGAGGTACCATCCCAGACTCATTTTTCACTTGACCTCAGCCATCAGACAGAGAAGAAGGCCTGGGCTTCAAGACAGGAAATCTGAGTCATGAATATGTGAACTTGATTTTTTTTTTTTTTTGCGGCACCGGGGATTGAACTCACAACCTCGCACCTGCCAGAGCAGGTGCTTAAGCCACTGAGCCAAACTCCCAGCCCTGGTTTTTTTTTTTTTTTGTGGCACCAGGGTTTGAACTCACAACCTCATGCCGGCCAGGGCAGGCGCTTAAGGCACTGAGCCAAACTCCCGGCCCTGCTTTTTTGAGGCAGGGTCGCACTGTGTAGCTCAGGCCGGCCTTATGCTCGTGTTGTAGCCCAAGCCGGCCCGCACTATGTAGCCCAAGCCAGCCTCGAACTCACAACGCTCCTCCTACCTCAGCCTCCCGAGTGCTGGGATTAAAGGCGTGCGCCACCACGCCCGGCTCTATGTGAACTTGATTACCACTCAAAAATGTCACCAACCAATGCCTCAGTCCTGAGATATGAGATACTGGACTCAAACATTTAAAAAGAAAAATATGTTAATTTGCTATTAAAGATATTTACATTTTGTCTCTTCTTATAGTTTTCTTTTTTTTTTTTTTTTTTTTTTTTTGCGGCACCAGGGATCGAACTCATAGCCTCACGCCTGCCAGGGCAGGCGCTTAAGCCACTGAGCCAAACTCCCAGCCTTGGCTTTTTTGAGGCAGGGTCGCACTATGTAGCTCAGGCCAGCCTTGCGCTCACGTTGTAGCCCAAGCCGGCCTTGAACTCACAACACTCCACCTACCTCAGCCTCCCGAGTGCTGGGATTAAAGGCGTGCGCCACCACGCCCGGCTCTTCTTATAGTTTAATTAGAAAAAGACATTTAAAAAGATAAAATGGGGCCAGGGATTTAGCTCAGTAGTGTAAGCGCCTGCCTGTCAAACACAAGGTTGTGAGTTCAATACCTGGTACCACAAAAAACAAAACCAAACAAAACAAAAACCAACAGAAAAGATAAAACGTAGTGTGTGACTATCAAGATCTAGTCCTCTAATCCAAGTGCATTTTAAATGACAAGCTTTAAAAAATGTCATTTCCACACCTCCTCCCCAAAATGAGACAAGCTACACACTAGGAATGCAGACAAGTTATTTTTGTTTAATTTAGCCAAGGGGTCTGGGATTTAGCTCAATGGTGCAATGCCTCCTGGCAAACATGAGGTCCTGAGTTCATTCCCAGTACCTCCCTCTCAATAATGATAATTTAGCCAATATAAGTCAAGTTCTAAACTTCATAAATAGATTACTGAGAGAACCCCATTATAGCTGAAGAAGGAAAAAAACCACAAAAAATTAAAAAAACGCCTTATGCTACTAACTAGAATATGCTCTTAAGTAAACCTTTTGTTCTTTCTTTCTCTTCTCCTTCTTCGTCTTCGTCTTGTCTTTTTGAGACAGGTTCTCACTATGCAGGTAAGGGCTGGCCTTGAGCTCACTTTGTAGAACTCTCTTTTTTTTTTTTTTTGCGGAGCCGGGAATTGAACTCACAACCTTGCGCCTGGCAGACAGGTGCTTAAGTCACTGAGCCAAACTCCCGGCCCTGGTTTTTTGAGGCAGGGTCGCACTGTATAGCTCAGGCTGGCCTTGCACTCGCATTGTAGCCCAAGCCGGCCTCGAACTCACAACGCTCCTCCTCCCTAGTGCTGGGATTAAAGGCGTGCGCCACCACGCCCGGCTTCAAACTCTTAACTTGAACTCACAGTGATCCTCCTGCCTCAGCCTCCCAGTACTGGGATTACAGGCGTGCAGTAGCACACCTGGCAAATAAACCTTTTAAATCAGTAAAGATTAAAAGGCAGAAAAGATGAAGTTGGGACTACAGCTCAGTGGTAGACCATGTGCTTGGGCTTGCCCAAGGCCCTGGGTTTGATCCCCAGCACAAAACAAACACACACATACTACTATAAAAAGAATTTTTGCAATTGAAAGAAAAATTTTAAAAAGTTGCATGATCTGTCCTTACCAAAAAAGTTACCACTTACCTCTCCATATTAATAGGTGGAACATGAACTTTGGTTGTCTCAGAGGTACGCTTGCCCATATTAGAGGACATGATAGTTTCACCTTCAGATTTCAATTTGTCCACAAAGTTATCTACTTCTTTTCCTTTGGCTCCAAGTTTCAAAGCCTTGCTGGGGCCTGAAGGCCTATGTGGAAGAATACAAAATTTTTAAAATTCACAATAAAACAAAATGACCAAAACATTTATCACTGACCCCATTTCAAAGAACTTTTCCCTGAAGCTATTCTTAAAGAGGAATGTGAAGATAACAAGAGAAAAACCCAAGCTTTCTAGTATTGGTGAACAACTAGACTACTGATGGGCTAACAGCAACCTGTCATTATTAGTATGTAAGCTTCAGGAAACCCAAGATCAAAGGTGTACTTTCATAGTTGTACACAATATGATGAAAACTCTGTACCCTCCATCCAGATAAATGTAACTGAACAAATAGGATTTTATATATAATTTCAGGTAGTTCAGATTCCCCTTGAACATTAAGATTTAAAAATCCATATTCCATGAACAATTAAATATTTCCTCCCTTTCCCACATGAGGCAACTCCATAGGAAACTGAAGTCATAGCATAATTTGTAAAACAACTCTCTTTATACAAAAGGACAAATACCACATTCAGATATGCATCTTTCCCCTTTTGCAACAGGGCCTCCCTAAAATGCCCAGGCAACACTAGTGATCCTCCTGCTTCAGCCTCCCAAGTCCTGTAATCATAGGTAAGTACCACATCTGTCCCCCATCCTCCAATTTTTTTGTGGGGTGAGAGGCAGTACTGCGGACTGAACCAGGGTGTCTGTACTGAGCTACATCCCCAGTCCTTTTTTTTATTTTGAGACAGGTTTTCACTAAGTCACTAAAATGCCCAGGCTGGGCTCCAACTTGCAATCCTGCAACCTCAGCCTCCCAGAGGGCTGGGATTACAGATGTGCAACCAGCACATAAAAAGTTTTCAGTTTTTTTTTTTTTTGGTGGCACCGGGGATCAAACTCACAACCTCGCGCCTGCCAGACAGGTGCTTACGCCACTGAGCCAAACTCCTGGCCCTAGTTTTTTGAGGTAGGGTCGCACTATGTAGCTCAGGCCGGCCTTGCGCTCGTATTGTAGCCCAAGCCAGCCTCGAACTCACAATGCTTCTCCTACCTCAGCCTCCCGAGTGCTGGGATTAAAGGCATGCGCAACCACGCCCGGCTAGTTTTTTTTTTTTTTTTTTTTTTTGCGGCACCGGGGATTGAACTCACAACCTTGCGCCTGCCAGGGCAGGCGCTTAAGGAACTAAGCCAAACTCCCGGCCCTGGTTTTTTGAGGCAGGGTCGCACTATGTAGCTCAGGCCGGCCTTGCACTCACGCTGTAGCCCAAGCCGGCCTCGAACTCACAACGCTCCGCCTACCTCAGCCTCCCGAGTGCTGGGATTAAAGGCGTGCGCCGGCTAGTTTTTTTATTTTTATTTTTTGGTTTATTGAAACAGGGTCTTACTATAGAGTTTAGGCTGACCTTCTTGAACTTGCAACGATCCTCCTGCCTCAGCTTCCAAAGTCAACAGTGCATATCACTATGCCTGGCTCTAGATCTTTTTATTTTGAAACAGAGTCTCACTAAATTGCCCAGGCAGGACTCAAACTTGTGATCCCCCTACATAGCCTCCCAAGTGGTGGGGTTACCAGCATGTATTAGCACAGCTGCCTTGGCCCCATGTTTTAGTTTTCTTTCTGTTTTTTGGTACTGGGGACCGAACTCATGACCTTGCAATTGCCAGGCAGGTGCTTGTGCTGCTAAGCTAAACCTCCAGAGCCCCATGGCCCCAAATTTTAAACAATCAAATTTATTATCACATCTGACATCATCAAGTCACTTGTTATTTACAGGTATCAGGTATCTGTTATTTACAGGTATTTGCCTACAGGTATCAGTCACTTGTCATTTACAGGTATTTGCCTAGAAATCAGGTATCACTTCAAAGAGCCACACATACAGCCTTCCCTTGTTATCCTAGGGTTGCTGGTAAAACACTGGATTATACCTGGCTGGTGCAGGTGCCACTTTTGGTTTATCAGTTTCAATGATGGTCTCTGTGATCATGGCAGCTGTGCTGCCTCCAGAAACTGCAGAGCTACCAAATCCCCCAAATCCTGGTGCTTTTTTGCCCTGTCTCTCCGCATCTCTTCGGGCCTGTTGTAATTCTTTTGCTTTACGCCGCATCTCAGCCTTAGCTTCACGTTCTTGAGTCTATAGAAAGACATACATGATGTAGCTTTGAGTACAGTTTACATTAGCAAGTGAAAACAGGAAAATCAGCTATTGAAGGATAAGAGAAAGACGTTCAAGCTGTCAGTCCCAGAGAAGACACCATTTACCTCTCTGACTGCTCTGAATACTTTCTCCTCGTGAGAATCCATTTCTGTGAAGGTTCTGATCTGTGCCAGGTTAACATTCTCCCGATATCCCAGGGCAACAATTTCATCGAAAGCAAAAATCAAATCAAAACAGTGCTCAGATATTTCATTCTCTTCTAAGGCTCGGCAATATTCAGGAATCTATCCACAGACAGCAATGGAAAAGAAGTTTTAGAATTTATCAGCAGCTATGTTTCTAAGTCCTACCCTTTAAGCTACATAAATTTCAGTAAAATGAAATCCCTTTTTTAGCTCCTCCTGGCATATATGTGTGTGTGTGTGTGTTAGTATGTGTGTGTGTGTATATACATATATACATATATATTTTTTTTTTTTTGAAAGAGGGTGTCGCTATGTAGTTTAGAGTGGCCTTTAACTCGCTATGTAGCCCAGGCTGACCTCAAACTTCCAGCAATCCGCCTGATTCAACCTCCCAAGTAGTGAGAGTACAGGCATGTGCTATCATGCCTGGGCTAGTCTTTTAAGCAAGAGTTTGGCATAAAATCTTTGTGTTTCTGTGTCTGTATAAGCACTGCATGACAAATGACTGCACCACCGGAGTTCCATGTTTTTGTGTCTGTATCTTTAAGTCTAAAAAATATGATCAGAGGCAAAATATACAAAGGCAAAATTAGAGTAATTAAAGAAATGGGACATGAAAAAGTAACTCTTCACTTCTCTTTCTGGATACTTTTGGAGCCCACTCCATCATGTGTCTGCTAAGTAAATAAGCTGCAGCAATAAGTCACAGAGCCTGAAAAGTGACAAGGAATCAGCTCCTTTAAGGAAAAACTAGCTTCATACACAGGAACATGAAAAACAATAAAAAGCAGAACACATCACAGGAAGACACTTACCACTCTTGAAAAGAGTCTTAAGGTCTCCAAATCTTCTAAAATGTTGCTGTTTTTGGTAGTAATCAGTACCATGTATAGTTTCTCCATAGGCTGGTAGACATATCTTACACTCTCTGTTTCAACAAATGTATGTTGTTTTCCAGTGTTCATGAGCTTTGGAAAAGCTGCTAATAAGCCCTCAATTCGCGTTCGGGTCATTTCCACAAACTGTCGAGAAACAATAGCCTTTCCTGCTTTTGTGCAGACTGCTGCTGCCAACAGCACCTGGCAGAAACACACATATAAATAAGTACTAATCAACTACTTCTTCACAGCTGTTTTCTTGACATTTCAGGAGATCTTCCACACACTGACATATTCAGGTATTTATTGACATGACTACTATGAGAATGCTTTTAAATTCTATTGCTTCATTAATGACAGTATGTAATTCATAAGACAAAACGAAAGCAGGGGAAATTAAAGTCATTTATTCCTGTTTCTCAATAACTTACCTAAAGAAAAACTTAGTAAAAAAAATTTTTTTTCCAAGTCTACACATTCATTATTAGTGGGTATGCTATGACTCAGGAATGGGCTGCTCTCTGCTTTGGCACACACACAAGGGCTACCTTAATTTTTCTCTAAAAAGTACAGAGATTTCCACAGCAAAGCAAGCTGATTGGGCAGATTAAACTTATATAAGAAGCCAGGCCACTCGTGGACTGCAGGGGAAGAGAACAAGAAGTCAACAAGAAGCAAGCCCTCCCTGCGAATCAGCGCCTTGCGCAGGCCGCTGGGGAGACAGCCACATGCCAGCCTTTTCCTATGAGTCAGCACCATTCAGGGACTGCAAGGGAAGAGAACGAGAAGTCAACAAGAAGGAAACCCTCCCTGCGAATTGGCGCCATGCATGGGCAGTTGGGGGGACAGCCAGATGTCAGCCCCTTCTGGCACATGGGCTAGGAAACAAGAACTCCCTCCCACCACCACCACAAGCGACCAGCTGATCCAGAGAAACACAGGTTGTGACGATAGCTATTGAGGTAAAATACAATTTAATGCTTGTAGTGTTCAGTGTTTCACTGACTTTGCAGGTCTAAAGTTGGTAGTCTGATCATCTATTCATTCAGAGAATAATAATACACAATGTAGCATCTATAAGTGATCACCTTCTAAAGGTGGTAGCCATTATTAATTCCCTATCATCTTGTTTTGAAGTCCTGTATCACTTTCATTGTTTTGTTGGGTTGGGTTTTATTGTTTTATTTGATTTTATTATATCTGATGGCATGGACAGGTATTTCAAAGATAACAAGATATATTATGGTAGCCATTTTGGATTTACTCTTGTCTTGTTTTGAAGTCCTTTACTGCATTCATTGTTTTGTTTTTATTGGTTTGATTCTGTTCTATTTTGATTTTTACTATGTCTGGAGGTATCTGCAGCTATTTTGAAGACAACAAGAGGCAGAATAGTAACCACTGTTGATTTCGTATTGTTTTGAAGTTCTGTGTCACTTACACTGGTTTGTTTTGATTGGTTTTATTGTTTTATTTTTCTCGGTTTTATTCTCTTTAAAATAAAAATAAAATAAAATAAAGAAGCCCTTAACCTTTCCTTTTTAATGTAAAACACTATACATTTAGGAAGCTTTAAGGCTAGGGTATAGCCTCTGAAATATCAAATCCTATTGTTGGGTCTCTCAACTTTATAGAAACCTACTCCCTACAGGTGAGAAGTTCGAAGAAAAAAAAACTGTTAGTCAACATGAATAAACATTCTTAGCCATTTGTGGACTGGGGTTAGAGAGAACAATGGCTGCAGCACCAAACGAGCCCAGCCTGGGAACTGGCACCATGCAAGGGCCTCTGGTGGACTGGGAACAATTAGACCCAAGTCTCTCCCTGTGAGTCAGCACCATTTGCAGACCAGGGTTAGAGAGAACAATGGCCGCAGCAGCAAACAATCCCAGTCTGAGAACCAGCACCATGCATGGGCCTCTGGTGGACTGGGAACAACTAGATCCAAGCCTCTCCCCGTGAGTCAGCACCATTTGCGGACCAGGGTTAGAGAGAACAATGGCCGTAGCACCAAACAAGCCCAGTCTGGAAACCAGTGCCGTGCGCGGGCCATGGCCAGACTGGAAACAGCCAGACACCAGCTCCTTCTGGTGAGTGGGCTGGCAGACAAGAAGTACCACCACCACCAACGCACCCCCAGCAACCAGCTTATCCAGAGAAACACAGGCTGTGATGATAGCTATTGAGGTGAAATGCATTTGGAGGCCTGCTTTGGTATTTCACTAACATTGCAGGTCTAGGGCCAGTAGTCTGATCACAGGTTTAGAGGATATCACTAAGCAGTGTGTCAACTAGGGGGAATCTCCTTCTGAGGGTTGCAACCACTGTTCATTCCCTATGGTCTTGTTTTGAGGTCTTATGTTGTGTCCATTGTTTTGCTGGGTTGGGTTTTATGCTCTTTTGTTTTGTTTGATTATGTAAGTCCCATGGCAGGAGAAGTTATTTCAAGATAGCAAGATATATTATGGTAGCAATTTTGGATTTAATACTGGCTTGTTTTGAAGTTCTTTATCACACTCATTGTTTTGTTTTTGTTGTTTCTATTCTATTCTATTCTGTTCTGTTTGATGTATACTATGTCCAAATTTACCTGCAGCTATTTTGAAGACATCAGTGGCATTGTGGTAACTACTGCTGATTTTATAATGTTTTGAAGTCCTGTATCTCTTACACTGGTTTATTTTGATTGCTTTTATTCTGTTATATACTCTTTAAAATAAAATTTTAAAAATGAATAAATATTATTATAAATATATTAATATAGTTTTATATGAATTATAGGGGAATACAATGCCTTTACCATTCAAAAATAGGTAATTGAAGGTCAGGCATGGTGATGCATGCCTGTAATCCCAGCACTCAGGAGGCTGAGGCAGGAGGATCACAGAGTCTGAGGTCATCTTGGGCTACACAGCAAGTTCAAGGCCAGCCTGAACTACATAGTGAGACCCTGCCTCAAAAAAAGAAAAAAAAAAAAAAAAAGGGTAATTGGTATTTTTAGGAGATGGTGACTGTCACTGTTTGCAAGGAGCAAAGAGTACTACTAAACACAATCCATAATTCATATAGGAAAGTGTTTAATCTGTACTTTGCATAAATACTTTCCCCCTAATGAACACATTTTTATTTTTACTGGGTGATTCAAATGAACACAGAACCACCCAAATTTAGAAAGTAGACTTAGCTGAGCATGGTGGTATATACCTGTAATCCCAGCACTCAGGAGGCTGAGCCACAAGATTCACAGTGAGTTTAAGGCCAACCTGGGCTACACAATGAATTCAAGGCCAACCTGAACTACATAGCAAGACCCTATCTCAAAAGAAAACAGCAGACTTAATACAAGGAAATAATACAGTTCTGCATCTTTTTCCTCATTCTATCAATTCTACATCGAATTTGCCTCAATCTAACTCCTGGATTACAGGAGCATGCCATTGTGCACAGCCTTAAAATTCTATTTATTTACTTAAGTTACTTTTATATTGTATATCATTAAACACAATTTTTAAAAAGTAGTTGCTGGGCACAGAAGTACACAGGAAGCTGGCTGAGGCAGTTCAAGAACTGCTTGAACTCAGGAAGAATTCAGTCCAATGTAGACAACATAGCCAGACTGCATCTCACAAAAAGAAGAAGAAAAAAAAGTGCTCCCAAATCAGAAATAAAAAGGAAGTATTATACATTTGCTCTTTTTAAAAAGATCCAAAAATATTTTAGATACAAAGAAATAGATAACCTAAAAATTACCAGTTGATTACCCTTAGAGTGGCAAATAAGCTGTCTTAGAAACCTTAAAAGTCACTTTTTTCTACATTTATAATTTTTTTTTGTTTGTTGTTTTTGTTTGCGGCACCAGGGATTGAACTCACAACTTCACACCTGCCAGACAGGCGCTTAAGCCATTGAGCCAAACTCCTGGCCTTGGTTTTTTGAGGCAGGGTCGCACTATGTAGCTCAGGCCAGCCTTGCGCTCGCTTTATAGCCCAAGCCATCCTTGAACTCACAACACTCCTCCTACCTCAGCCTCCCAAATGCTGGGATTAAAGGTGTGCGTCACCACGCCCGGCCCCTCTGCATTTATAATTTTAAATAGTTTCAAACTTTAAAAAAGTGTACTTAAAAAAAAATGTATCTTTCACCATTACTACTTGGAAGTTTTTACCATCACCCAGATATGAAGCAAGATATACTGAGGACATGAAAGGATTCTGGAAAAGTATAAAAATGCAAAAGTTATGACCTGTATTTCTCAAAAGAAATTCTTTATTTCATGTCTTTGACTTTAATTAACAGTGTGAAGCCGGGCGTGGTGGCGCACGCCTTTAATCCCAGCACTCGGGAGGCTGAGGTAGGCGGAGCGTTGTGAGTTTGAGGCCGGCTTGGGCTACAACGCGAGTGCAAGGCCGGCCTGAGCTACATAGTGCGACCCTGCCTCAAAAAACCAGGGCCGGGAGTTTGGCTCAGTGCCTTAAGCGCCTGCCCTGGCAAGCGGGAGGTTGTGAGTTCAATCCCCGGTGCCGCAAAAAAAAAAAAAAAAAAAAAAAAAAAAAAAAAAAAAACAAACAGTGTGAGACACAGATTTCTTCAAACAAGGACAAAGTCACCTATAATTTTTTAGTATACAAATAATAATAGTACCTTAATCAGGAGAATTTGATCTAAAATTATCACCAGACTTGAATTTTATTTAGAAGATGAAAACTCAATGTGCTTAAGAAATCCCGCTGGGACCCAGCGGTGCAGACACCGACCAGGACACATCTAAGCTGCCCTCCAGGGGCCTGACCTCGGGACCCTGGAAGAGAATGAGAATGCCCTCCTTGTGGGGCCCAGCCCGCCGGGACCCAGCGGTGCAGGCACCGACCGGGACACAACTAAGCTGCCCTCCGGTGGCCTGACCTTGGGACCCCGGAGAAGAAGGAGAATGCCCCCTTGCGGGGCCCAGCCTGCCAGGACCCAGCGTCACCGGCGCGCGGGCTTGGAATCAGGGACAAACATCCCCCCCACCCCCCAGCAACATGCTGTTTCGGAGGTCTGGCTAAACTGTTAACAACCAAGGAATATCAAGCAACTATTTGCTAGTATTGTTTTGTAGATTTTGCAGGCCTCCAGTCAGCAACCTGAGCATCTCTTTGGAAGGTGACAGTAGGCAATGTAGCAAGTATGGGGGATTAGCTTCTGTCTTGTCTTAGAGGCCCAATATGGTTTCCTCTGTTTTGCTTTACTCTGATCATTATTATTACTAATAAAAAAAATTAAAAAAGAAATCTGTTAAAGCCAGAGATGGTAGCCGGGCGTGGTGGCTCATGCCTTTAATCCCAGCACTCGGGAGGCTGAGGTAGGTGGAGTATTGTGAGTTCAAGGCTGGCCTGAGCTACATAGTGCGACCCTGCCTCGAAAACTAGGGCCGGGAGTTTGGCTCAGTGGCTTCAGCACCTATCTGGCAGGTGTGAGGCTGTGAGTTCAACCCCCAGTGCTGGGGAAAAAAAAAAAAAGCCAGGGATGGTGGTACATGCCTGTAATCCTAGGACTGAGGCAGGAGAACCACAAGTTTGAGGCATGCCTGGGCCATACAGCAAGTTCAAGGATGGCATAAACTATATAAACAAGACCCTGTCTCTCTCTCTCTAAAAACAAAAAAGAAATTTGTTTTCACATTAATTTTTATCATAGAAGGTTCATGTTTATACCATCTACATGTCTGACAAAAATAAATAAATAAATTTTTAAAAAATGGGGCAGCTCCTTCAGCTAGCAATGACAAGCAGGGCCTCTGTGGTGGTTCACTCAAGGTTCATATGCCATGTATGTCCAAACATAAGGTAGATTTTTGCTCCAACATTATTCCTCAGAAGAGTTGTACCACATAAAAACATGTACATGAGCTGGGTGTGGTGGCACATGTCTGTAATCCCAGCACTCAGGAGGCTGAGGTAGAAGGATCACTATGAGTTTGAGACCAGCCTGGACTACATAGTGAGTTTAAGGCCAGCCTGGACCACAAAACAAGATCATGACTCAAAACAGAAACCCACAAACACCACCACCAACAAACAAAAACACTAAAATCAAAACCAACAAAACCCATTATGCTAAGAATCTAGGAATTAAAAGGCTGGAGATGAAGCTCAAAGATAGAGTGCTTACCCAGTATGTGCTAGGTCCAGGGTTTGATCCCCAGCACTGGAGGGGAGGAAACTCAACAAAATTCATAAAGAAAGAATGAGATTACAGTAGTGGTTGCCAGGGACTAGGGCAGAGGAAATAGGAAGTGACTGGTAATAGGTAGGGATTTTCTTTTTAGATATATACAAATTTCACAAGCTTAGAAAATGGTGATAGCAAAGACCAATCAAAAAATGGGCAACTGAAATGACTAGACACTTCTCAGAACTACAAATGCCCACAGATACATAAAAAATGTATAACACCTCTGGTTATTAGAGAAATACAGGGCTGGGCATTTAGCTTAGCGGCATAAGCACTTGCCTGGAAAGCACAGGGTCATAAGTTCAAACCCCAGCACCAAAAGAGAAATACAAATTAAAACAACACTGAAGTCAGGCATGCTGGTAATTCCAGCACTAGAGAGACTGAGGCAGGAGGATCACCATAAGTTCAAGGCCAGCCTGAACTACATAGTGAGACTGTCTCAAAAACAAAAATAAATACACACACACAAAAAAAGGCACAATAACAAACACCACCTTACTCCAGAAAGAATGGCTATCATCAAGAAATCAAACAATAACAAATGCTGTATAGGCTGTGGAAGAAAAGGAACCCTTTTACATTGCTGGTGGGGATTTTAACTGGTGCAACCACTATGAAATAGGGTTCTCAAAAAACTAAAGAGAAATTTCACTCCATCCAGCTATTCCTCTTCCAACTATCTTTCTGAAAGGGTGAAAGATATCACATTACAGTGATAAACATATACCCATGTTCACAGCAGCATAATTTATAATAGCTAATTCTTGGAAGTGGCCTACAAGGTTCATCAACAGACGAATGGATGAAGAAAAGGAGGCATTTATACACAATGAAATATTACTCTACCATAAAGATGGATAAACTTGAGTCATTCACTGAAAAAGGGAGGCTTCTTGAGTCCATAACATTAAATGAAATAAACCAGACACATAAACTTAAAAATCACACAGTTTCTTTTAAACGAGAAACCCAAAATATAAAGACAAAATAAAAGACAGATGACAGGAAATAGAGAGATAGATTTTTTTGTACCAAACAGACCAAGATGGTCTGGGGATTTAGCTCAGTGGTGTGAGCACCTGCCTGGCAGGTGGGTTTGACCCCCGGTACCAAAAAAAGAAAAAAAAAAAAAAAGAGAGAGAGAGAGAGACCAAGAGATAGACGGAGGGAAAGAGAAGGGAGAAGAAGGGGATGGAAAAAAGAATTAAGAGGTGTTATATACATGTACCAACTCCCCATGAGAATATAATCATTATGTACCACAAATGTACCAATACAAATTAAAATGGTGATAGCAAACTCTTTGTACTAAAACCATTTAGTTGTACACTTCTTTCTTTCTTTCTTGTTTTTGTTTTTGCTCTTTTGGAGACAGGGTCTGTCTATGGAGTCCAAGCTGGCCTTTAACTCATGATGTAGCCCAGGTTGGCCTCAAACTGAAGACAATCCTGTTGCCTCAGTCTCCCCAGTGCTGGGACACTTTTCTTTTTTGAGATAGGGTCTTACTAAGTATTCCAGGCTGGCCTCAAACTCACAGTAATCCTCCTGTCTCAGCCTACCAAATGCTGGGATTACAGATGTGCATCACACCTGACTTCAGCTGTACACTGAAACAGCCAAATTTTATGGTATGTAAATTTTTTTTTTTTTTTTTTTTTTTTGCAGCACTGGGGATCGAACTCACAACCTCGCACCTGTCAGACAGGCACTTAAGTCACTGAGCCAAACTCCCGGCCCTGGTTTTTTGAGGCAGGGTGGCACTGTGTAGCTCAGGCCAGCCTTGCGCTTGCAATGTAGCCCAAGCCGGCCTCGAACGCACAACACTCCTCCTACCTCAGCCTCCCAAGTGCTGGGAGTATGTAAATTATACAAGTAATAATTTAAAGGAATGGAAGGCAAATCCATAGATCAAAAGACACTTAAATATCAGTAGGCATGATGCCACATGCCTGCAATCCCAGGACTGGGGAGACAGAAGGATTGCTGCAAGTTCAAGGCTAGCCTGGGTTACACAGTGAGGTCAAAACCTGCCTGAGCTCTACGCAGTAAGACTCTGTCTTTAAAAAAAGAAAAAAAGAAAAAAAAAAAAAAAACTCAGGCATATCAACCAATCACAATGTATAAATCACACCTGAACAATGAATGGTTGATGACATTAAGGAATCATAATTTTAGGTGTAAAAAATATATCATGAGAGCCGGGTGTGGTGGCGCTCACCTTTAATCCCAGCACTCGGAGGTTGAGGTAGGACATGAGGCTGAGGTAGGAGGAGCGTTGTGAGTTCAAGGCCTGCTTGGGCTACAACGTGAGCACAAGGCTGGCCTGAGCAACAGAGTATGACCCTGCCTCAAAAAACCAGGGCCGGGAGTTTGGCTCAGTGGCTTAAGCGCCTGCCTGGCAGGTGCGAGATTGTGAGTTCGATACATATATCATGATAATATATGAATTAAAAATATTAATTTATTTTTGTGGTACTCAAGGACTAAAGCCAGGACCTTCACTCTGAGCTACATCCTCAGCCCTTTTTTCATTTTATATTTTGAGACAAGGTCTCACTAAGTTGCAAAACTGCTGGGGTTGGGCTTGAAGTTGCAATGTTCCTGGCTCAGTCTCCTAAAGTGCTAGGATTACAGGTATGCGCCACCACATCTGGTTTCAAAAAGTGTTTTAAAAATAGGGATTACAGCCAGGTGTGGTGGCGCATACCTGTAATCTCAACACTTGGAGGCTGAGGCAGGAGGATCATTTCGAGTTTGAGACCAGCCTGTGCTACAAAGTGAGCTCAAGACCAGCCTGAGCTGCATAGCAAGACCCTGCCTCAAAAATGTTGTATGGATCTTGACTCTTCTGCAGTCTCTCATATATATATATATATATTTTGTTTGTTTGTTTTGTTTGTTTGTTTGTTTTTCCTGGCACCAGGGATTGAACTCACAATCTCGCACCTGTCAGACAGGTGCTTACGTCACTGAGTCAAACTCCCGGCCCTAGTTTTTTTGAGGCAGGGTCGCACTGTGTAGCTCAGGCTGGCCTTGCGCTCATGTTGTAGCCCAAGCAGGCCTTGAATTCACAACGCTCCTCCTACCTCAGCCTCCCTAGTGCTGGGATTAAAGGCATGAGCCACCATGCCCAGCAGTCTCTCATATTAAAAGATTCCCTCAATTTATGTTACACAAGTAAATGCATTGTTGGGGTAGGCATTTCCTTCAATTCCAAACTACGTTAGTTTTGTGTGTACTAATAAAAGGTCATCTCGTTTACTAACAATTTTAAGAATCAACTCACTATTTTATATGCTGAATATCAGTTAAACATATTTTTTTTTTTTTGGTACCGGGGATCGAACTGACAACCTCACACCTGCCAGGCAGGCACTTAGGCCACTGAGCTAAATTCCCGGCCCTATTTTTTGAGACAGGGTCTCACTATGCAGTTCAAGCTGACCTTGAATTCACTTTGTAGCCCAGGCTGGTGCCGTGATTAAAGGCACGTGCCACCATGCCTGGCAAACATATTCCTTTGAAAGTTCAATTGTTCATTGCAAGTTCCAGACTAGCCTGGGTTACATACAAAGTGAACTCAAGGCCAGCCTGAACTGCATAGTGAGACCCTGTCTCAAAAAGACAAAAAAAAAAAACTGGGCGTGGTGATGTACGACTTTAATCCCAGCACTCGGGAGGCTGAGGTAGGGGGAGCATTGTGAGTTTGAGGCCAGCTTGGGCTACAAGGTGTGCGCAAGGCCGGCCTGAGCTACATAGTGCGACCCTGCCTCAGAAAACTAGGGCCGGGAGTTTGGCTCAGGGCTTAAGTGCCTGTCTGGCAGGCCAAGGTTGTGAGTTTGATCCCCAGTGTTACAAATAAATAAATAAATAAATAAAAATTTAAAAAAACTCAACTGTCAGTTGGGCGTGGTAGTGCACACCTGTAATGCCAGCACTCAGGAGGTTGAGGCAAGAGGACTGCCACAAGTTTGAGGGCAGGCTGCAAACACATAGTGAGTTCAAAGCCAGCCTAAATTACATAGCAAGACCCTGCCTTAAAAAAAAAAAAAAAAAATCAACTGTCCTACCAGATGTGGTGGTGTATGCCTATAATCCCAGAATTTGGGAGGCTGAGGTAGGAGGATCACTTTTAGTCCAACCCAGGCAACACAGTGAGTTCAAGGCCAGCCTGAGTTACAGAGCAAAACTCTGTCTCAAAACAAGTTCTTATTAAGCAAATAAGTAATTGGACCGGAGGTTTAGCTCAGCAGCACAAATGCCTGCCTGGCAAGTGCAAGGTTGTGAGTTCAAGCCCTGGTATCCCCTGCCCAAAAAAAAGAAAGAAAGAAAGAAAGAAATTTCTTTATAGAAATTACACTTGAGATTATTTCACATTGGTTGCTTCTTTCCCAAAGACTAACTGAATTAAAAACTGTGTCCTAAAGTTGCAAAGACACAAGCTGATATATAATAATAATAAAAACAGAAGTCAGAAAATCTGTACTCTAGTTTTTGTTGCTCTACATACTGCCTGTCTGACTTTAAGTTACTTAACTTCTCTTAGCCTCAGTTTTTCTTACGACATGGAACATCATCTGATCATCTCACAAACCACTATGAAGGCCATGACAACGAAACTGTAATTCAGAGCACTACAAAACAATAAACATGCATCCACTGAAATAATTTATATCACTTCAAGGCAATGGACTTTTACATTTATTTATTTTTTGTTTTTTTTTGTTTGTTTGTTATTTGAGACATGATCTTACTACATAGTTCAAATTGACCTTAAACTCACTATGTAGTCCAAACTGGTCTCCAACTCAGGCAATCCTCCTACCCCAGTCTCTCTATTCCTGGGATTACAGTGTGAGTCACAATGCCTGGCTGGCTTTTTATTTTTATAGGTTTGCCATTAATATTCAAATAATAAGCCAGGCGTGGTGGCGCATGCCTTTAATCCTAGCACTCAGAAGGCTGAGGCAGGAGGATTGTTGTGAGTTCGAGACCAGCCTGGGCTACAAAGTGAGTTCAAAACTAGCCTGAACTACATAGTGAGACCCTGTCTTAAAAAATAGGGTTGGAGATTTAGCTCAGGGGCGTAAGCACCTGCCTTGCAAGCGCGAGGTTGTGAGTTTAATCCCTGATACAAAAAAAAAATTTTTTTAATTAAAAAATTTGAATAATAGATATTGATATTCTTCCTAAAAAAATTTATACATAACTTCAGGGAATTCATAGATCCTCTAGAATAGTAATTTTCATATGGCCTATAGAGACTCACTCTATAGCAGTAATAAATATTAATAAATGGGTGTATATTATAAACGTAATAATACCTTAGCCAGGCACAGTGACCCATGTTGATAAATCTCAGCACTCTGGGAGACAGAGGCAGGAAGATCTCAAGTTTGAGTCCAAGCTAAGCAACTCGGTGACTTAGTGAGATCTTGTTTCAAAAAATACACAGGGCAAGCCAGGTGTGGTGGCGCTCGCCTTTAATCCCAGCACTCAGGAGGCTGAGGTAGGAGGAGCTTTGTGAGTTTGAGGCCAGCCTGGGCTACAACTCGAGCACAAGGCCGGCCTAAGCTACACAGCGCGACTCTGCCTCAAAAAACCAGGGCTGGGAGTTTGGCTCAGCAGCTTACACGCCTGTCAGGCAGGCGCAAGGCTGTGAGTTCAATCCCCGGTGCCGCAAAAAAAAAAAAAAAAAAAAAAAAAAAAAAAAAAAAAAAAAAAAAAAACCACAAACAAACAAAAAAAAAACCCACAGGGCTGGAGATGTAACACAATGGGTCAGACCCCTGTACTGCCAATAAGACAGGCAGATAGACAGATATAGGAGATGGATGTACAGCTCCCTACATCCTAAAAGGTTGAAAACCACAGTCCTGGGAAAGTTTTATTTTTTTTTTATTTTTATTTTTATTTTTATTTTTTTGCGGCACTGGGGATTGAACTCACAACCTTGCACCTGCCAGGGCAGGCGCTTAAGCCGCTGAGCCAAACTCCCCAGCCCTGGTTTTTTGAGGCAGGGTCGCACTATGTAGCTCAGGCCGGCCTTGCGCTCGCGTTGTAGCCCAAGCCGGCCTCGAACTCACAACGCTCCACCTACCTCAGCCTCCCGAGTGCTGGGATTAAAGGCGTGCGCCACCACGCCTGGCTCCTGGGAAAGTTTTAAAAACTGGGTGTGGTGTCATGTCTGCAATCTCAGCATGCAGGAGACTGAGACAGGAGGATCTTACTGAGTTTAAGGCCAGACTGGACTATGTAGTGAGTTCAAGGTCAGACTGAACTACATAATGAGACCTTAGCTCATAAAAACCCAATAAACAAAGTTCTGAAGACATAAGTAAATATACATCAAATGAAGCCAGGTGTGGTGGCGCATGCCTGTAATCTCAGCAGTCAGGAGGCTGAGGCAGAAGGATCAATGTGTGAGTTTGAGGCCAGCCTGGGCTACAAAATGAGTTCAAGACCAGCCTGGACTGCATAGGGAGATACTGTTTCACAAAGACAAGAAACAAAACAAAACAGAACAAAACAAAAAAAACCAAGATACATCAAATGTATATATCTACAGCAAGACTACAACGTTGGACCCGTGAAAGTATGCAATATTTAACACAATTTATCTAATTATAAGCCTATTAGAAACAATGCTTACAAGTTCAAGGGTACCTTGGGGTTCCAGTTGCAATTACAAACACTTCCATACCATGCAGACAAAATCTGGGTAAAAACACAGGCAATATGAATGGGAAAAAGGAACAGAAATGTGTATGCTGTGGTGGGGCAACTCATTCATTACGCTTATGGATTATGCATGTTCTAAGGCTAATTAAAAGCAGTGGAAATCTCTACTTTAGCAATGTTACTATAAGAATTAACTGAATAATTATTTATTGAACACCTATTACACACTCACTAGATGTTCTCTGGGAATTAAAATGAAACGGACTAGTTAGGCAAAATGGTGAATGCCTGTAATCCGAGCACTGAGAAGGCTGAGGCAGGACTGCTGCATTCGAGGCCAACCCGGGCTACCTAGTGGGTTCAAGGCCAAGCTGAACAACATAATGAGACCCTGTTTCAAAAAAATAAAAAGTAAAAAAAAAAAAGATGCAACAGACTACTAGCATTCTGGTCACAAGAAACTTAAGAAGGTGACAGTAGAGGTGATAAGACACAAACAAAAACCAGGAGAGGTAGCATACACTGTAGACCCAAGAAAGTACTCAGAAGGCTAAAGTTGCCAACAGTTGGGCTACATAGTGAGTTCAAGCCTCCGCTGAATCTATCTCCAAAAAAAGAAAAGACACAAATCTAAAAAACTAATTCAACAGCACTCAGAAGGCTGAGGCAGGAGGAGCAATGTGTGAGTTCAAGGCCAGCCTGGGCTATAAAGTGAGTTCAAGGTCAGCATGAACTACATAATGAGATACTGTCTCAAAAAAAAAAAAAAAATCAAGAAGACTCTCTTTGAGCCAGTCAGTTATCCAAATATAAGCAAAATAAGGCTTCCAAAGTAGTACCAAAGTTCCCCATATTAAGTATGTGTTAACCTCAAAACACCCAGCACACCACAAATCACTGGGTCCACACAGCTGACACAGGTCTCTTATTCACTGTGTTAGTTACTTATATGGCTAGAAGGTATGGTCACATCTAAATCAAATAAAACTTCTCTTTAAACCAATGTTTACCAACTACTAAAATAATGTATACACTAAAAGGCAAGTTAAATTTTTCTGCTTCAGTTTTCTTTCATAAAAAATGAAGAAACACGATTGCCTATAAAGTTGTTTTTTTCTTTTGGAGACAGGGTCTCACTATGTAGCCCAGGTTGGCTTAGAACTCCCAGAGATCCTCCTTCCTGCCTCAGCCTTCCAAGCACTGGGTTATAGGCATGCACCAAAAGGCTGAGCTGCAAAACAATTTTTTACACATAAGGCAAAAGATACTTTAAACCTAAAAGGAACTTTCAAGAGCCCTTGATAGTCTGACAGAAAAACTGATGGCCTAAAAGTTAGATGATTTCTCTAGGACTTTAAAAATAAACAAAAACTTCTCTCATTATGTTGAGCTCTGTCAAATAACTTTTTTTTTTTTTTTTTCTTTTTGCGGCACTGGGGATTGAACTCACAACCCCGCGCCTGCCTGACAGGTGCGTAAGCTGCTGAGCCAAACTCCCGGACCTGGTTTTTTTTGAGGCAGGGTCGCACTGTGTAGCTTAGGCTGGTCTTGCGCTCGCGTTGTAGCCCAAGCCAGCCTCGAACTCACAACGCTCCACCTACCTCAGCCTCCCGAGTGCTGGGATTAAAGGTGTGCGCCACCACGCCCAGCTAAATAACTTTTAATGTTTACATGGTTTGAGTACATCACCATATGTGCAGATTTAGTACATGGAGTGGAAAGTACCTGAAGTAAAGAAACCTAAAGAATTAAATTTTCTTTCTTAGCCAGGCCTGGTAGCACAGAACTCAGTAGGCTGAGGCAGGAGGATCATTGTGAATTTGAGACCAGCCCGGACTATAGAGTTCAAGGCCAGCCTGAACTGCATAGTGAGACCCTGTCTCAAAAAATAGGGTGGGGATTCAGCTCAGTGGCCTAAGCGCCTGCCTGGTAGGTGCAAGGTTGTGATTTTGATCCCCAGTACCAAAATAAATAAATAAACAAATTTACTTTTTTTTTTCGGTCTTTTTGAGACAGGGTCTCACTATGCAGTTCAGGCTGGCCTTGAACTCACTTTGTATCCCAGGGTGGCCTCGAACTTGCAGGGACCCTCCTGCCTCAGCCTCCCAAGTGCTGGGATATTAGGGGTAAATTCTTGTTCTGTCTGTGCCACTAATTATGTGGCCTTGAATAAGTCATTTAATTGCTTAATGAAAATCCCTAAAATAGAAAGCTTATGTAAACTACAAAGTGCCTTTGTGCTTTCATGATACTATAAACCGGAGCTAGGTATGGTAGTACATGCCTGTAACCTCAGCACTGTGGGAGGAAGATGGCAAGTTAGAGCCCAACCTGAGCAATTCAGCAAGATTCATCTCTAAATTAAAAAAAAAAAAAAAAAAAAAAAAAAAAAAAAAAAAAAAAAAAAAAAAAAAAAAAAAAAA
>RJWM01025577.1:0-29152 GCA_004363535.1 Dasyprocta punctata | reverse complement strand
GGACAGTTTTGCTTACTTACGCTAGGCTGATCTCAAACTTGTGATCCTTCTGCCTCAGCCTTCCATATGGTTGGTATTACAGGTATGTCACCTGTACAACTGGCTATAACTAGATTTGTTAAAGGATATCTGCCCAGGGAGATACAGGAATCATAGAATCTATTCATCAAGTTCTAGATGAAAATTCAGAGGATACTATAACTTTTGGATGTGGATTGCTGAAACCTATCATAAATTTTAGATATTATATTATTATTATTTTTTTTTTGGAACCAGGGATCCAACTCACGACCTTGTGCTTCCTAGGCAAGCACTTGGGCCGCTGAGCTGAATCCCTGTCAATATTATATTATTTCTAAAAAACTGACATTATGGATCTATTGGTGTGATCTCCTGAAAAGAACACATCACAAGAATACATCACCTACAAAACCTTCTTCCCCAAAATATGTAACCTGAATCCAATCAAGAAACATACAATAATCCACATTTTACAAACCAATTAGCCTGTCTCCTTCGAATTCTCAATGTCCCGTCAGTGACAATAGAGTCAAATAGAAATCAATAGATGCTAAATCATTCTCTGTGTGTGTGTGCGCGTGCACACACATGTGAGGGAGGAGTTTGAAGAGAAACAGGATATTGAATATTTCAAAATATTTCCCTTAATAACTACAAAAGGAAAAAAAAAAGCAACTACACAGTAAAGGGTCACCTTAACCAAGGCATCTAAATTAATAACAGCTCCAAGGGAAAGAAAGTCATTTGCCTTCAAATTCATGTCCTGAGGAGGACATGACAATCACATATGCAGTATCATGCCCAAAATACATAATTCAAACACATTTTTCCTAGGGTCAAACCCAGGAAACACTGAGATGTATCCTCAATTTTGGGAGGCTGAGACACAAGGGCTGCATGTTTGAGTCCAGTCCAAGAAATTTAGTAAGATCCTTTCTCGAAGTAGAAAAAAAAAAAAAGAGCCAAGCATAGTGATGCAAGTTTGAGACCAGCCTGGGCTACACAGTGAGTTCAAGGCCAGCCTGAACTGCATAGAGAGACCCTGTCTCAAAAAGACAACAAACAAACAAAAAAACCAGGCTGCAGATGTAGCTCAGTGATAGAGCGCTTGCCTGACATGTGTGAGGCTCTGGGTTCAACGTGCAGCCCCTACAGAAAACAAAACAAAACAAAATCTCAAATCATTAACTGAAGAGTAAAACAGCTTTTTTTTTTTTTTTTTTGCGGCACCTGGGATTGAACTCACAACCTCGTGCCTGCCAGGGCAGGCGCTTAAGGCACTGAACCAAACTCCCGGCCCTGGTTTTTTGAGGCAGGGTCGCACTATGTAGCTCAGGCCGGCCTTGTGCTCGCGTTGTAGCCCAAGCCGGCCTCGAACTCACAACGCTCCGCCTACCTCAGCCTCCCGAGTGCTGGGATTAAAACAGCTTTTTAACAAACCGAATATTTAAAGAAAAGGCAAACCACCTCTACTCATCAGACGACACAGAAGGCACTCAGGTGAGCAAGTCGCTTCACTGAGGAGTCTGTGCTCCTGAGTGCAGGGCTGCACACCGTGAGATGAGTGCAGCCTCTGAGAGTCGGCGCCCTCGGAGCCGCTCAGCCCCATCGCGGGGCAGGGGCACCCACCTTGCCAGGCACTGTCTCAGGGCACAGCCATTTTTCCAGCAACATGTCCCAGATTTTTTCCAAATTAATTTCATTGACTTCAGCTATTTCTCTAGCTGCTGCATGAATATCTAAGACAGCAAAGATACAGAATTTAAGAAAAACTTGAGTCAGGCATGATGGTTCACACTTGTAATCTCCATACTTGGTAGGCTGAGGCAAGAGGACTAAGGCCAGCCTGCATTACCTACTGAGTTTAAGACCAGCATGGACTACACATAGTGAGATCCTATCTCAACCTCCTCCACCTTCCAAAAAAAGAAAAAAAAAAAACCCTCAAATTTTCAATGTTAGATAACCAGGAAATCAAAATAATATTTCTGTTTGGATCAAAAGACACCCTTGTCCTTACCAGGATAATCTTGGCCAGCTGAATTCTGCATCCTTAGGTTGATGCTGGGGTGCTCGTAGAGGCTGACAATGAGGTGGGCCGGCTTTCCGATCACTCGTAAATACTCCGCGGAGTTCAGCTTGTGGGCTATGAGCACAGCTTCTGTGCCTGAGCGCCGGAACTGCAGATGAAGCTTCTTCAACAAAGCCTGGGCTTTCTCACAAGTCTCATCCTTTTAACAATTCCAAGTGAAAGAAAGGCTTGACAAATCTGAGTGGAGGCTAAGAACCCGCCTTTACCAGTCCAGGGCCCTCCTTTGCTAGCTGTACCCTAAGTACTTGTCACTCTGAGCCAGAGTCCTCCTGTCCCATCCCCAGCACCAGGGCAGGCCCAGGAGCTGCGCTGAGGACAAGCAGTCACCCTAAGGGGAAAGAGGAGCCCCAGACTGCGAGCGCAGACACACCTCAGGAGGGAGATTCTGTAGCCACCTCTCGGCCAAGTACAGACAGAACTTCAAATTGGACATCTTGAAGGAGCCTGAAACGATAAAGAGATTTATGAGCAAATCTGAGTCTTTCCAAGACAATGTAGGTTAGTTAAGTTAGGATGTATTTTTAAATGATAAAAATGAATACTCAAGGCTGGGGATAAGGCTCAGTGGCACAAGCACCTGCCTGGCAAGTGCAAGGTTCTGAATTCAATTTCCGGTACCAAAAAACCCCCCCAAAAAACAAAAAAACCCCCAGCTCTGTAAAAAAACCAGTTCAATTAATCCCAGCACGCAGGAGGCTGAGGTAGATGGAGCGTTGTGAGTTCGAGGCTGGCTTGGGCTACAACGCAAGCGCAAGGTCAGCCTGAGCTACACAGTGCGACCCTGCCTCAAAAAACTGGGACTGGGAATTTGGCTCAGTGGCTTAAGCGCCTGTCTGGCAGGTGTGAGGTTTGTGAGTTTGAGCCCTGGTGCTGCAAAAACAAAACAAAACAAAACAAAACAAAACAACCAGTTAACAGGACAAAAGATACAAAGAAGAGAGTCAAAGTCCACCAAGGCCCTTTCTCAGCTCCCATTCCTACTCCCTGACTCTCGAGTTCCCTCTAAGTTTCCTGGGTGTGTGCGTATGGGGTAATGCCATCCACTGCTATTCTCACTTTATACCTCGATTTCTTCCCAGCATTCCACTTGATGAATACCCTCTATTTTGTTTTTAACCAGTTCTTGAATGATAAACATTATAAAAACATAATTATTTTTGATTTTGCTACAACCAAAACTGAGGTAGTAAGTGCCTGCATCTGTGTACTTGACTATGGGATGACACCTAAGGATTTACCATTCTAGGTATGGTTAGATACTAGGAATCAATTTGTATTCCTATCCACAAGTTGGACAGTATTCATGTCCCTGCTCCTGCCTGAGCCCCTTGAGTTCTGGAAAATCCAGCAAGCTCACAAGAAAAGAGTGTGAACATACAGATGTTAAAATACTGCTTCATTTCAAAGATACAAGGAAAGGACAAACAAAAATCAACACAGAAAAGCCAGGCATGATGGCACAGTCCTGGAATCCCACCACTTGGGAGGATGAGGCAGGAGAATGGTTTGCAAATTCAAAACCAGCCTAGGCCACAAAGTGAGCCCAAGGCCAGCCTGAACTGCATAGCGAGACCCTGTCTCGCAAAGACAAAATCAATACAGCTAGAGCTGGGGTACAGGTCAGTGGCAGTGGGGCACTTGCCTAGGATATGAGTCCCTGGCTCGATCCCCAGTTCCGTGGGAAAGAATGAACAAAAGCAAACCAGACAGTGAAGTGTTCAAAGCCCAGTGAAAGGAAGACTGCGCACCTTCGGGGATCTCCTGGGTGAGACTGATGGCGATGGCCACGGCCCATTCTGGGTTCACAATGGACAGCAAGTAGGACTCGATGATCTGTGTGATCTTGGCTATCTCTTTGTTCAGCAGTGCCGAGGACTTAGCTCGCATGAACTTCAGGAGCTTGGGCTTTAGGTTTTTCTCAAAAACATGTTTGGCTGTAGAAACGTAGAGAGTATCTAGAGAGAACTTTGGAGACAAAGAAACCGGCGTGAGAACTTCCTCCACAGGGTCAGGGTTGCTTACAGCACAAAGAAGCTTCAGACAGGTGGAATCTGTTACCTTCATCAACTTGGAGATTAAGAGCAGGGTTGGGAGGGATTCCTCACTGAGCTCTGAAGCTGGACAGGAAATGAGAAGAGTGTAATTTGATTAAGAAAAAAAAATTGGGGTCTTCAGTAAAATTTGTAAGAAGTTAGTGAACATACAGAGAATCTTCCAGAAGTTCTGTGCTGTGCCGAACAATATTAGGTGGAAAGGCAGTCTCGTTTGGGCTGCGGGAGGCAGGGTGGTGACGTGCTCCAACATATACTGATATTCTAGGTCCACTGGGGGGGAGACTCTTTTGTATGACTCCAGATGTTTCAGAAGACTCAATGCCTGCATTAAAATAAGCAAGTATTTCCCCTAAGCGTAACTCCGTCCACACTGTCTCAGAATCACCATTCCTCAGATTGTCTCGTTTTCACGAAGATTCTTGAAACCTTTTCTAGTGCTCCTCAGCGTGTTATCCTTCTAAAGCATAATTTGTGTGATCACTAAGGAAATCATACTGGGGGAAATCAATAGTACTATGTTAATGGTAGGGTATTTTGCACACAAGCCTGACAGTTTTTGACAAGTTCTTCAAATGCCTTGAGATACACTTCAAAAGTATTTGATTTCATTTTATTTTTATTATTAATTTTTTGGTGTACTGGGGATTCAACCCAGGGCCTCTGCACTAAGCTACAACCCACTCCTTTGTTCTCCCCACCACTTTTTCAATATGAGACAAGGTTTCACCGAGTTGGTAAGTCCACTCAGGCTGGGCTCAAATTTGCGATCCTCCTGCCTCAGCGTCCCAGAATGCTGGGATTACAGGTGTATGCTACCACACTTGTTTGTTTAATTACTTACTTCTCAGGCAAAGTCTCTATGCTGTTCAGGCTGACCTGTGAACCCTGAGCTCAACTGATCCTTCTGCCTCAGGCTTCTGATTAGCTCTGACTACAGACCGTGCCACCAACCTGAACTTGCTTTCATGTTAAATAGAGACTATAAATCTAAAATTAATTCTCTGTATTTCTTAGCCATTTTATGTTTACATTTGAGGGTTGTATAATCTTTTGAATTAACCTATTTTCCTTTATTTTTAGGACCAAAATTCAAAAATTCTTAAAAGTTAATGAAAGGTAAGGATGTAGCTCAGAGGTAGAGTGCTTGCCTAGTGTACATGAGACAAAGGTTGAAACCCAAATACTGCCACCAAAAAAAAGTCAACAAAGCCGGTGTGATGACATATGCATGTAATCCCAGCACTCAGGGAGTGTGTGTTGGGTGGGGGACTGAGGCAGGTGGATTGCTTGAAGTTTGAGGCCAGCCTGGGCTACATTGGCTCATCTTGAAGTTCAAGATGAGCCTCAAGTACATAATGAGATCCTTTTTCAAACAAATACAAAAAGTAAGTTAATGAAAGTACTAGCTAGAATGGGTGTCACAGACCCACCTATCAGTATGCAAAGCTAAATCTAACTCTACGTTCAGGTCCTTTTTGGCTAGATGGCAAATAATGTTGTCTTAATTTTTCAATCAGTTCTCAGTGACTTCTTACTCTTGGATTGCAGATTTAAATCACCTCAATACAGCAAAATACAGGACAAAGATAAGTGATAAAATATGGACTGCATAGAAATTCATTCACTATTAGATTCCTTCAAAGAAAAAATATCTCTAGATGCAGAGTTTATTTTAGATGCAGAATTTAAAGGCAGCTGAAAGGATAATCCAGAGAAAAATGAGACATTTGTGATATTACCTGTAAGTAAAACCATAAAGATGACTTTTAAAACTTTAACATGTTTGTCATACCTGATTAATATTAATACTGGTTATCTTTTCATCAGTTCTTTCTATAACTTTCAGGACAACTTCAATCATTTCATAGTCATAGGGATCCAACTGTAAAAAACAACCAAAAATATATCAAAACCTAAAAAGATATTGCCATGCTGATATTTGTATTCAATAGTATTCACTGGTACAGATTATAAATATAAAATCTCAGTGCATTACAAGTTAGATTATATTATTTGAAAAAACTAAAATTTTCTCATCTCTAAAATTATACTGTAATAAATATACATACTTAAAATGTCTTGAAACCCACTAAAAAAGGCATTATTATTTTAATACAGATGCTTTTGTGGTACTAACCACATAAAACAAATAAACATATGGTCAAAAGTGCATGCCTGTAATCTCAGCACTCGGGAGGCTGAGGGAGGAGGATCACTCTAAGTTCGAGATCACCCTGGGCTACAAAGTGAGCTCAAGGCCAGCCTCAATTGCACAGTGAGACTGTCTCAAAAAAGACAAATAATAATAATAAAAATTTCACAATTTTATAAGTATTTGGAAACTAACTCTCTATATTTTCTATTTATGATGAAAAAATTGAAACAGAAAAAAACTGACCTTTCCTTGGAAATGACTTAACTAGAATGTGGGTCTTCATGCAGAACATTCTCAAAGAATTGTTTTAGCTCAAGCTATATGCTATAATACAAGAATTAATTGGGTGCTATCTACCTCTACCTACAGAAAGGGAACACGCTTTTGTTCCTTGTTTCTGCCTACCCACCAATACTTTTTTCTATTTCTTGAAATGCCAACTAAAATTACATGAATAGCAACACTGAACAAACTGGGAAGATGCTCTATCATACCCAGAAAATTTGAGTATGTCTATGTAATTTTTGGCTGAGTTACAGGCAAGATACAAAACTGAAAATTTTCTTACAGTCTTATATTTTCCCTGTCATCCACCTTCATTCTCCCATCAAATTATCCCTTGGTTTAAAAATTCCAACTGGCTGGGAATTTAGCTCAGTGGCTTAAGTGCCTGCCTGGCAGGCATGAGATGGTGAGTTCAATCCCTGGTACCTAATAAACAAACAAACAAATAAATAAATAAATAAATAAAAATTCCAACTGGGTCAGAGTGTGGTGGAACATTCCTGTAAGCCCAGCACTCTGGGAGGCTGAGGCAGGATAATTATAAGTTCCAGCCCAACCTAGGCTATTTAGAGACTTAGCAAGACTCTAAGGAGGGAGTGGGGTGCTGAGGATATTGCTTAGTGCAAGGACCCTGAGTTCAATCCCTAGCATTCCAAAAGAAAAAAAAATTATATATGCATAATACAGTATAAATTATAATAAAATGTACAAACAGTTTCAATGTCCATCCATTATAGATTGGTTAAAAGCAGTATGGTTGCTGGGAATTTATCTCAGCTATATAAGCACCTGCCTGGCAAGCATGAGGTGGTGAGTACAATCCCCAGTACCAAAAAAAACAAAAAAACAAAAAAAGCAGTATGGTTTAGCCATATAGCAGAATAATAAGTAAACAGGATAGTCCCTATACCAAAAGATAGTATATTTAGGGTAGAAAGTCATTAAACCAAACTTCTAACATTTTATCCCTAGGAAGGTAAAATATCTATTCTAGAGACTTAAGGGAAGAAGGAAGGCAGGAAGGGGAAGAAAATGAATTAAGATGTGTAGTATATAGGCACCCACTCCTCACAATGAATGTGATCATTATGTACTGCAAACGAAATCATAAAAATTTTTAAAAATAAAAAATAGAGAGTAGACTTTGGGAAATTTTTGTTTTGACTTATATTTATCTCTAGCTTGATCCTTTTTCAAAGAATGCGTGCTATTTTTAAAAATCTGGGAAGGAAATGCTCTTTCCATTTTTTAAAAAGGCATGATAGAAAAATTGCTGTATTAAATTATATTGAAAACATGATTCTAAAATTTCCCTATTTTTAACTTTATAAGAACACAGGACTGCTAAGCATCAATTGAGAGTAAAACAATATGCAACATAGCAACTATGGGAGATTTTCTTCCATTTTGTCTTTGAAACCCAATATTGTTCTCATTGTTTTGTTTTGTTCTGTTTTATTGTTTTGTTTTATTCAATGTTCTGTTTTGATTGGTTTTATTCTGTTCTATTTGGTTTGATTTTATTATGTCTGATGGTGTGGGCAGCAATTCTGAAGATAACAAGAGGCATTATAGTAGCCACTGTTGATTTCCTATTATCCTATTTTGAAGTCCTGTATCACTCTAACTGTTTTGTTTTGATGGGCTTTACTTTTTTTTATTTCGTTTGGTTTTATTTTTTATTTATCTATTTTTTTTTTTTTTTTGTGGCACCAGGGATCGAACTCACAACCTCGCACCTACCAGACAGGCACTTAAGCCATTGAGCCAAACTCCCGGCCCTAGTTTTCTGAGACAGGGTCGCACTATGTAGCTCAGGCCGGCCTTGCACTTGTGTTATAGCCCAAACCGGCCTCCAACTCACAACTCTCCTCCTACTTCAGCCTCCCGAGTGCTTGGTTTTATTCTCTTTAAAATAAAATTAGTTAAAAAAAAAAAAAAAAAAAAAAAAAAAAAAAAAAAAAAAGAATATAGGACTGAGGCCAGGGATAGAGCTTAGCAGCACAAATGCCTGCCTGGCAAATACAAAGTCCTGAGTTCATTTCCTAGTACCAAAAAGAAAAGAAAAGAAAAAATACAGGACTGAAGCTGGCCATGGTGGCACACTGGCACATGCCTGTAATTCCAGCACTCAGGAGGCTATGGCAGAAGTGCTGCAACTTCAAAGCTAGCCTGGGCTACACAGGGAGTTCAAGGATAGCCTAAACTATATAGTGAGACCCTGTCTTTAAAAAAAAAGGACTGAGACACCCAGTTTGTTACTACATGTATGTAATTAATTGAGGTGGGAGTGGTCTTTGTGATGACTCCATTCATCTACCTTGCGTAGTATTCCACTAAGACTGATGACCAAATCTTTTGTGCTTGTCAGTAAGGGAACCATTTCGCTGGCTTTGGCTAGGAGTCTGGAATGCTGCTGTTTTGCAGATGCCGGGTTTACATCTCCGGGGTGCTGGCTGACGTTAGTGTTGTGGAGTAGTGTTTCAATGAATAGCTGAAGCGCCGCATCACTGTCCAGCTGAAATGTGCTAAGAGAAGCAGTCAGTCACACACTGGTCTCCAGAAACACATGCATTTTCATGTTTGCTTCCTTCATGAACTTTGACCTTCCTATTGTCCAGCTTTGTAATCAGATAAATGACATATCAACAAAGCTAACTATCACCTTAAAAAAGTCAGATATTATTCATAGTGGATATGTGAACTAGTACAATATTAGAGGGAAATGTGGAATAAAACCAAAAATATCTATGTTCTTTAATATAGTAATTCCATTTTTACAAATCTCACAGTCAAACACACAAAAAAGGATGCTCACAGTACCAAATGTTTGTGATGATTAAGATCTAGAAGCCACTCAACGATCATTATTCAGGGACTGGTTAAATAACTACCCTAAACTGGGCGTGGTGGCACACGCCTTTAATCCCAGCACTCGAGAGGCCGAGGTAGGAGAAGCGTTGTGAGTTTGAGGCCGGCTTCGGCTACAATATAAGCACAAGGCTGGCCTGAACTACACAGTGCGACCCTGCCTCAAAAAACTAGGGCCGGGAGTTTGGCTCAGTGGCTTAAGTGCCTGTCTGGCAGGTGCGAGGTTGTGAGTTCGATCCCCAGTACCACAAATAAATAAATAAATAAATAAAGTATCCCTGGTAAAGGAATATTCAGCGTGCAATGTATAGATAATAGGAAAATCTGGATGTAATGACCTTGGAAGACACTGGTAACTGAATGACATAGGAAAAAAATGATACGCAAAAAAAAAAAAAAAGCAAAACATAAAACTGTTTTCGGTAAGTTTTATAATGTATATGTTAGTACATATGTATAACTAAAAAAAAAAAGCCACCATGATGGCACATGCCTATAACACTAGCACTCTGAAAGATGTGGCAGGAGGATCACTGGTTCAAGGCAAGCCTGGGCAACTTAATGAGACCCTGTCTCAAAAAAGGGCTGCAGCTGGGCATGACAGCACACACCTGGAATCTCAACACTCAGGAGGCTGAGGCAGGATGATGACTGTGAGTTCAAGGACAGCCTAGGCTATATAATGAACTCAAGGCCAGCTCGAACTACACAGTGAGACCCTGTCTTCAAGAAAAAAAAAGGGTTGGGGATGTAGTTCAGTGCAAAGGTCCTGGGTTCAATTCCCAGTACTGCAAAAACAAAACAAAAATTTAAAAAACCCATAGTAGTCATAGAGTTTGTTACTATCCAGTTTTGGGTCTCTAGTAGGACTCCTGGAATGATCCCCCTGTGGGTGATGAGGCACTATGGCACTCCAAAAAATATCCTCCAACTTCTCTGATCACAGAAATCCACGGGCCTTAGTCCAGGCTGCTGAGTCAGTACTGCCAGGAAGATGCCCAGAAATCTTTTAGAGAAGTGCCCTCTTATCATGAGGAAAGTCTGGGAAACATGAAGTAATGAATTTAAAAGTGACATCATAAAAGCACTTAATCTGGCACTTAATTTACTCAGTCAGGGCTGGCAAAATATCAGCTGTCAGGTGTGTGGGCCACCTGTGATGATCATCTTGATTTCTGTGTTCTCACAGTACTGGTTATCAGCTGGTTAAGCCAGGAAGAAAAGCACCACTGAAATTTAAAGAGCTACCTGCAGTATTCCAGAATAAGGCTTGTGTCCATATCTATATTCTCCACAAGAGCTTTAATGAGGTCTTTCTTGGTGAGGAAATGTTGCCTGAAAACTGGTTGAAAAGAAATCTAGGAATAAAAAGAGAACAATGAAAAGAAACCTCTCTAAACTGAAATGTTTCACAGTATAAGTAACATTATGACTTGCATGTTTATTTTTTTTTAATAAAGAAACATTTTTCTATAGTTCTTCCAACTTTTATTTTTATCATACTACCCAACAAGTCATTGTTCTGGGATTTGATATCTCTGGCTGTAGGTCCAAAAAAATCCTTCTCAGCTGCCTTTACCTCTCTTGCCTCCGCATCATGCAGTTCACCTACTAACACCAGAGGAACGTCAGCCCCATTACTGCGTAGGAATTAGGTTTCAAAACACATAGTCACATTTCTGCAGTGATTACTTTCCTGCTAAATATACTGCTTACAAATAAATGGTTTACTTTTTTTTTTTGTCTTTTTTGATACAGTCTCACTACGCAGTTCGAGCTGGCCTTGAACTCACTTTGTAGCCCAGGCTGGTCTCGAACTCAACAATCCTCCTGCCTCAGCCTCCTGAGTGCTGGGATTATAGGTATGTGCCACCACACCCAGCTTTGTTTTCCATTTTTTGTTAAAAAAAAAAAAAAAAAAGCTGTTCCTTTGAAAAATAAAAAAGAAGGGTCATTTACTTTTCTCTACTAAAAGCTCCTAAAGAATGGTATACCTAATATACTTCTTAATTTTATCTTAATTTTCTGGGCATGGTGATACATGACAGTAATTCTAGCACTCTGGGAGGCTAAGGCAGGAAGATCCCAAGTTTGAGCCTAGTTTGGGCAACTTAGCAAGACCCTATCTCGAAATAAAAACTAAAAAAAGGGCCGAGGCAAAAGGATTGCTGCAAGTTTGATGCCAGTCTGGGCTACATAGGAAGTTCTAGATCAGCCTCAATGACATAACAATGCTGTCTTGAAAAATAAAACAAAAACCAAACCTTTAACCAAGTAACAGCACCATGAAATAAAAGTGTGGGACTAAAGACTAGGCTTACCAAAGTCTAAACATCAATTAATATTAGATATATGCCTATAAATTAAAAAGTTAAGCAAAAAAAAACGTTAGGCTCCTTTTAACTTCCTTAAAAATATATGAAAAAAGAAATGAGGTCCAAAAAAAGTCCTCATTTGTGTGGTTAATGTAACAAACTTTTGGTACATATACATTCTCTCACAAAAGTAAAGGCTAATGAGATTTGTTTTAAATTCCCCAACCAGGTAATTATCGGGATGGATGAAACATCACAAGCATATAAATACTTACACCAAGCTTACCGAGACGAACACCCCACTTGGCATCAGTACTCAGTTCATGGAACTGAAGCTCTGTTTCGATTTCCTGACAGAGACTGGCCAGCTGAGAACCCACCAGAGATATTGCCTAAAAAATTAGTAGAGAATTAAAAGTTCATGGCAAATAGAACACATTCTTCTAATACCTTTCAGATGAAACTCAACAACCTGCTGGGCGTGGTGGCACACACCTTAATCTCAGCACTTGGGAGGCTGAGGTAGGTGGAGCGTTTGTGAGTTCGAGGCCAGCTTGGGCCTCAACTACATAGTGCGACCCTGCCTCAAAAAAACGAGGGCCAGGAGTTTGGCTCAATAGCTTAGTTTGGCTCAGTTATGTTCAATCCCCAGTGCCACAAAAAAAAAAAAAAAAAAAATATATATATATAAAATAAAACACTCAGGTTCAGCCTGGGATTTAGCTCAGTGATGTAAGCGCCTGCATGGCAGGTGTGTGGTTGTGAGTTCAATCTCCGGTGCCACAAAAAAAACCCTCAACAACGAAAACCATAATCTTGAGCTGAGAATGTAGCACAGCATACACTTGAGCTGAGAATGTGGCACAACATTAGTACCTGCTCCCCATCATAATTATCTCTATGATAAGAATACAAAGTGTTACACATCACTTTGTACCCAGTCACTGATTCTTACACAATATTTAGATAGTTCAGCTTGTGTATGATGCCATAAATTTAGTCTGGCTTTCCTTTTGTTTTGTTTTGTTTTTGGTCTTTTTGAGACAGGGTCTCACTGTGCAGTTCAGGCTGGACTTGAGCTCATTTTGTAGCCCAGACTGGTCTCGAACTCACACAATCCTCCTGCCTCTTGTGAGTGCTGGGATTACAGGCATGTACCACCATGCCCAGCTTTAGTATGGCTTTCCAAGTAAGATCAAATTTTTAGGTATCCTATATGCAAAGTCCCCACATATGGTCAATTTTTTAAAACAAACAACTTTCAAGAAAAATTTTCTATCCCTGTAACTTTCCCCACCTAAACAACAACAAAAACATCCTCAAGTGCCGAGGGTTTTAAACCCACTAGACAGAGTAAGTATAAGGCATGAGGTTCTCAGGCTGCATACAGATTTTAAGAAATAAAAGGTGTTTTAATTCTTTAAACCAAGCAATCTTGTGACACGTATATCTGTTCACCAGTCAAGCTAAAGCTGCTAAGAATTATGTGCGTTACATTTCTTCTAAATATTTCAGACTTGCTAGTAAAGTCAATATGTCAAGAATGTGTGCTTGCTTAGAACGTACCAGAATTTTGTCATAATTCTGCCATGCCTTATCTACGAGATTCCAGAGGTTTTCAAACACATCTTTTTGAGGTAAGAAAGTGCAATAACCCAAAGCCAGATCAAGATCCACTATGCGACAATTAAATACCTAAAGGAAGAAAACATCAAAAGAAGCAATTCTTCACAATCCAAACAGAATTAAGGATCTTAGGCACACATGGCACCGAACTGGTTCACAGACCATGTGAAAAAACAAATGCTTCATGAAGCATTTTTGGTTTAACCAGGGTTTTGCTAAGTTTGGTTTGAATTTGGCAATTCTCCTGTCTGAGCCTCCTAAGCAGCTGGGATTACAAGTAGAGGAGAGAAAATCTTACATACTATTAATGGGAATGTAAACTGATTACAACCATTAGGGAAAGCAGCATGGAAGTTCCTCAAAAATTAAAAATACAACTAACTACCAGCCATCCCACTTTGGGTATATATCCAAAGGTATTGAAATCAGGATCTTGGAAAGATACCTTTATGCCCATGTCCACTGCAGTATTATTCACAACAGTCAAGACATGGAAACAACCACATGTTCATCTACAGCCAAATAGAAAAAGAAAACATGGTGGATATACATACAATGAAATAGCCACAAAAAAGGAAATCTTAATGACCTGCTAGGGCATATTTATCATCCCAGCTACCAGGAAGCCTGAGGCAGGAGAATCCCAAGTTCAAGGTCAGCCTGGGCATCTTAGCAAGATCCTGACTCAAAATAAAATAAAGAGCTGGTAATGTATCAGTGGTAAAGTGTTTGTTTAGCATTCATGAGGCTCTATTTTCAATCTACGGAATGCCCCCCACCAAAAAGATATATTCTGAAATCCAGGGACAAAAATGGAAATGATTCACTACCATTTCATATGGTCACTACAGTATCAGTCTCCATAATTAAAAAAACAAAACAAAACATTGGCAACAGTGATGAGCTATAATACGGGTCCTAGAGAACTTTTAATGATAGAACACTAATGCAATCAATCATAAGCTCCCGAATCTTAGACACTGCCAACTGCATCAAAGGCAAACGGGTGCACAAACAAACTACAAGTACTTACTTTGTGCAGTAGTGTTGTGACGGTTCTCCTGATAAACATAACAGATTTTTCTTTCAAGTCCATAATAGTATGCCTTGAGGTAACTAATGTGGTTTCTCCAAGTAACTTTTAGAAAAGAACAAAGAAAAAAAAATCATGAGGTCTACTTCTAGGTATCACTCTGAAAACCTGTCTCAAATATTAAGGAACTTTGAAAATTTATAGTATGCAAAATGGATTAGCATTTTATCTATAATACAAAAAAGCTGGTCCTGGTATGGAGGACTGACTGAAAAGGGGTAAAAAGGAATTTTTCTTTGTAGCCTGAGCAAGATGTTAATGATAAGGTGAATATATTGGCTGATACACTTAAACATGTGGATCTTAATTTTGAAAATTATACTTCAATGAAATAGCTTTAAAAAGGGAAATCAGCATTGAATACATATCAACAGAGTAGTAGGAATGAAGACAATTCTGTCTGAGAGGCAGCTTCACAATAAGGTATCAACAGGTAGTGTATCTCACAGAATCTTTTCCTTAACGCTGTCAGGGAATAATGTGGGCAACAACAAAATAACAGAAGAACACCATACTGAGCTTGGAGTGGGAGTGCTTACAACACAACCCAAAACCTTGGATAACCTATTTCATCCTCCAGAATCTGTTTGCACCTACAGAGCTGCTATAAGGAGCAAGTGTGGACATGTGTGTGCTACAGTTTATATCTAGATGGCACCCCCAAATTCTCATGGGCTCATGGCAGGGGCAGCTTTGGAGAGGCAACTGGATCTTGGGGGTGTGAAACTCATCAGTAGATTATTTCATTGATGAGTTTATAGCTAAATGTGATAAGGGAAGCAAAGCCTGGTTAGAGGTGGGTCACTGGAGGCATGGCCTGGAAAGGTCTGTAATCCTCCTCCTCCTGATGGCTCTGCTTTACTGCCATGCCAGGAGCTGTTTCCCCTCTGCCATGCTGCCCTGCCTTACAGCCAGCCAGCTGTGGGCCAAAATCTCTGTGAACTGTGAGCCACACTCAACCTCTCCTCCTTCAACTTGTGGGTGTCAGGTATCATGTCTTAGTGAAAAGAGAGTAACTAAGACAGTGTGCAAACACCTTGAACTACACCCAAACTTTACTTTTTATTTATTTTTTATTTTTATTTTTATTTTTTTTGTGGCACTGTGGTACACCCAAACTTTAGTACATGTTGAACAAATGTTTCTTACATTGGATACACAATCATTTCCCTTGCTATAGAGCTGAACAGGAAAATGTGGACTCTATATTTCTGTTTGGCAAGACTTTCATATTCTTATTTACCCAAGGTCAAAGTATTTGGTCTCTAAATTATACCTTTTCACTCAAACTAGCATTCATGAAGTTTGACACAGAGTGCTGGAGACAGGTACCAAAGGAGCCAACCACAAATTTTAGAGCCAGCTCCCACTGGCTGGATTCCTGAAGGTTCTGAAGCAGGGCAGAGATGGAATGGATAATGGGTAAAATAAGGTTGCTTCCTGCAGAGTAATAAAAAGATTTTAATATTTAGATTTTTTAAAACAATAGACAATTATATATGGGAAATAGCTTTCAGGGATAGGCTATTTCCTTAATGTAGGTAACAGTCATGGAATTTGTTCTCAGAGTTAATTTATGAGAGTTTAGATGACGCTGGATTTAAACCACAAAATAACTAAGTCCATTAGATAATGAGATACTTTGGGTGACAGAAGAATTAAAATTTATGAACAAATGAGCACATGTTAACACTATCAGCCAGATCACATAATCTTCTAGAAGAACATTAACAAAATAAAATAACTATATAATTACATGACGACTAGCAAGTCAGATTCTTACTCAGAATTTCAAGAAATTTCTGTATTACATACTTACAAAATTATCATTCATACTGTAGTTCTTTTTTCCTTTATTTTTTATTTCCAGTACTGGGGATGGAACCCAGGCCGTTTACACTGAGTTATATCTAAAACCCTTTTTATTTATTTTTTTAAATTTCTGAGACAGGGTCTTGCTAAGTTGACCAGGCTGGGCTGGAACTTGCAATCCTCCTGTTTCAGCCCCTCGGAGTTCTGAGATCACAGGTGCATGCCACCACACTCAGCCAAGCTGTGTATTTCTGATGTCAAATACCTTTGCTAATGGAGCAGTAGGGCAAACTTGTAGAATCCAAGGGGTATCTTTTGTTTTCTACAAAGGAGAATAATCAGTTAAGTAACAGTAGAGTAACTGTCTGTAAAATACATAGGCTTAGATATTTAAATATTGTGCTATTAGCAAATATCATTCTAAGGCATACTGCTTTAAACATTTTGAAGATACATGCAAAAAAAAATGTACAATTTGATAAATTTCCATAAACTGAATATAGAACCATAAAGATCACAAGATACACCATTACCCACCCGCACCTAGCAGACCCCTCAGTCTCCTCTAAAGTCATTGCCTGCCCCTAAGGGTAGATACTACCTTGACCTCCAGCACTATAATTTTTATCCTGGTTTTTTTTTTATCCTGTTTTTATACTTCAAATAAATGAAACTATATGGTATATAATCAGTTGTATCTGGCTTTCATTCAACTCCGCTTGCAAGATTCATCTATGTTTTTTGTGTATAGTTCTAGTCTAAACCTCTACAGTTTAAATTTGCATAAAGCAGAAATATGTAGAAAATAAGTGGGATTTACCTGCAAGAGGGACAAGTGATGAAATCAACTCATAAATTACCGGGAGCACTGCCTGTGACTCAAGAACGATTCCATCTTCATTGAAGAAATCACTGTAAGACCACTCTTCATATGGGTCCTTATGAGTTCCGAAAGAAGTCTAAACAGCAGGTCACATAGAAGAGCCAGAAGTAAGTACACTGCGAACCCAAGACAGCATCTTCACCAAGCAGAATGCAGAATCACTTATATTACAGCCACACAGCTTTAATGATTAAATACAACCATGCACAGTCAATCCTCTTATCTGCAGGTTCCATAGCCACAAATTCAACCAACTGCAGATCAAAAATACTCAGAAAAATAAATCTGTGCTAAACAAGAACACGACTTTTTGGTCATTATTTCCTAAATAATACAGTAAATCAACTATTTACATAGCACTTACATTGTTTAGGTATCACAAATAATCTAGAGATTACTGAAGTATATGAGAGGAGGGGTGTAAATTACTATATAACTTTAACAAATACTACATAACTTTATATAAAAGATTTGAACTTTTATAAGTGTTGGTATCTGGAAGAGGGTCCTGGAACCAATTTCCTCCATAGATACCCATGGGTGATTGTATTCTGTGTTTTTTCTGGTATGTCTTATAAAAATGTCATTTTATTTTTTTATTTATTTATTTTTTTTGCAGCACCAGGGATTGAACTCACAACCTCGCGCCTGCCAGGGCAGGCACTTAAGGCACTGAGCCAAACTCCCGGCCCGGGTTTTTTTTGAGGCAGGGTCGCACTATGTAGCTCAGGCTGGCCTTGTGCTCGCGTTGTAGCCCAAGCCGGCCTCGAACCCACAATGCTCCGCCTACCTCAGCCTCCCGAGTGCTGGGATTAAAGGCGTGCGCCACCACGCCCGGCTAAAAATGTCATTTTAAATTAAACTCTAACAGAAGGACAATGTTGAGAAAGGCCTCTTTTGAGGTCTAATGTTTCAAAAGATAGGGCAAACTAAAGCTAATAAATTACTAGAAAAGAGAAATGGTCTCATACTCTTAACTATAGAATAAGCTTTTAGTATAGAGTAAGAAAATATAAGCGGTAGATGCAGTACTTTTCTAAATTGTGGACTTAAAAGTAATGTATAACGGGTTGACAGTGCTTTTGTTAAAAGAAAAAATTCAAAAGAGATTTACTTTCATTAGGATTCCACAGTCATCCATTTGGCATTGTCTGGAAAGCTCCACTGCTATTAAAGTATATTTACATAGTTCTAAAGCATCTAGTAAAAAATCTGAAAGTAGAGAAAAATCATTAAGCTTCTATTTTAGATCTTTAAAATAATGAAAACAACCTTTTTACAGTTCCCACTCTAAATTCTAATGAAGGTCACAAAGTAGATAGAGGGGTGTTCATACAAATTTTGTTTGTTTGTTTGTTTGTTTTTTTGTTTTTAGACAGGGTCTCACTATGTAGCTTAGGCTGGCCCTGAGCTCATTATGTAGCCCAGGTTGGCCCTGAACTCGTGGTGATTCTCCTGCCTCAGCCTTCCAAGTGCTGGGATTACAGGTGCGCATCACCACACCTACCTCCATAGCTCTGACTACCCTAAATGTGGGTTAAATTTTTTTTTAAGGTTGGCTGACAAGCTCAGATATGGGGAGATAAGGATTCTCACAATCCTACGAAAAGCACTATTGTCTACAGACAGAAAGGACACTGTTAGTATTTTCACTTCAAAACTATAATCCTCAATGAGTCAATTACAGCTCTTCCTTTGTGAGAAGACACCCTTGTCTGTTCCAAGGCCCAATTATTAACAGCATTTGGGAGACAATTGTGCAATGAATCAGAGAATAGAAACCATTATAAATCTTGTTACCTGGACTGCAGATGGTGGCAGCCTGGCATGCTAGGTCATGTATCTCAGAAGGAAGATTGAGGCTGACAGGTGCTGTCACCCGGACATTATTAGCCAACATCTGACAAAGCTTCTGACACGTCAGAAACAGGAATCTCCCCGTGTCGGTGTTGCAATGATACTTAAACAAGTCTCTTTGGAGAAAAGAAGACTAGATAATTGGAAAACTTGTACAAAAGCAAATGCATTTGCCGGTCTTGTATAGTACATAACCAGTATCAGCAACTTATAAAACATCTATGAAGTTTTTTTGTTTTTTTTGTACTGAGAATTGAATTCAGGACCTTGCACTTGCCAGGCAGGTGCCTGTGCCACTTAGCTATATCCCCAGCCTCCCCACTTTTTTTTTTTTTTAGTACCGGGGATCAAACTCACAACCTCGCGCCTGCCACGCAGTTGCTTACGCTACTGAGCTAAATCCCCGACCCTATTTTTTGAGACAGGGTCTCACTATGCAGTTCAGGCTGACCTTGAACTCACTTTGTAGCCCAGGTTGGTTTCGAACTTGCAACAATCCTCCTGCCTCAGCCTCCCAAGTGCTGGGATTACAGATGTGCACCACCACACCTAGCTCCCTTTTTTGTTTTTGAGACAGGGTCTCACTACGCAGTTCAGCTGGTCTTGGGCTCATTTTGTAGCCCAGAGTGGCCTCAAACTTGCAGGGATCCTCCTACGTCAGCCTCCCAAGTGCTGGGATTACAGGCATGCGCCACCAGGCTCAGCTTCTAAAATGTTTTTAGGGCATACAGTATGTTTCATTTTCAAATTATTTGAAAGATGTGTCAAACCCATGTCAAAAATGTGAATTAACTCAATGGTTAAATTACTTAACTCTGCAGTATCTAATGCTTACTTGACTTTTACACCACTAATTTCTGTCACAGAAGCCCAAAGTAGGCTCATGGGGTGAAAAACAAATTGCTTTTAGGAAAAAGTATCACCAGCCCAGCACTTACTACTAAAGAAACAAAACAAGCGTTACTTTCAGACAAGCTGGGAGCCAGGAATCACCTGCATTTGCTCAGCGCTGCTCCGATGTTCTCATTTCGTAAGGCTCTCCAGGCCAGCTCCGCCTCCAGCTCCTGCGCAGACACCTGCAGGGCCAGTGCCTGTCTGTACAGCTTTGTCCCGGCGCTCAGGCCTGCCTTATCCTGGGCATCTTCATGAGTGTTAATGTACTGCTCACGAAGATCTGCTAGCAGGGCACTGTTGCTATAATCGTCGAACGAAAGAAAGACCTCAAAGTTCTCCTGCAGCAAACATAAGTAAGACAAAGTCCCAAGTCCTTTTCAGACTAGTCAGTGGTAAAACTCATCACGATGTTTCAAACTTCTCTTTATCACCTCTTGTTCAGAGACTACTCCCATGTAAATAAAGAATTTGAGACTTTAAATTTCAAGTTATAAAACTAACAATATTATAAATAGCTCAGACAGGCTGGGGATTTAGCTCAGCGGCTTAAGTGCTTGCCTGGTAAGCACAAGGTCATGAGTTCGATCCTCGATACCAAAAAAAAACAATGTCAGACAGACTGGAGATGTAGCCCAGTGGCAGTGTGCTTGGCTATGAGCAAAGCTCTGGGCTCAATCCACAGTATCAATCAAATAGAAGACTTAACTATAACTCAGTTTCAGCACTGCTGACATTGTGGGCTACATAATTGTGTTGTGAGGAGTTGAATAGAAAGATGGAGGGATTAAGCACTTGGTTTCTGCAAATCTACCCTGGAGGCTTAACAAATAGTCTTACTCTTTTCTGTAACTTCTGATTGGCTGCTAACTCCAGATTGAGGATTTATTTCCCTGACTCAGTAGAAATCTCATTGAAGCCCAGAGGAAGACACCAAAAGGTAGTGGGGGGTGGGTGAATTCAACCGTTTGCATTGATGTATTTTAGAACAGGGTTCCTCATCTCCACAATAGTCGGAGAGGAATAATTCTTTGTTGTGGGGTGCTGTCCTGTGTACACTACAGGTCTGCTGGCAGCATTTCTGTTCTCCCAACAGCTGTGACAATCAAGAATGACTCGAAACTTACCAAATACCCTCTCTAGAGCGAGAACAAGCTTAACTTAATAAATATTGACCATTTTCTCGTATTTCTTTGCAGTCTTTTGTTAGTATTTTATGGCTGCATTCTATGATTTCATACATTACTTTTCCAGGTAATATGTAATTCCCCTTACCCTGTAATTAGTCTTCATAAATATAATAATTTTTTTTTAAAGACAAGGTCTTCTATGGTGCCCAGGCTGGACTGTAACTCCTATTGTCAAACAATTCTCCTGCCTCAGCCTCCTGTGTTACTGGCATGTGCTGCCATGCCTGGCTTTAAATAGTTATTATTATTATTATTATTATTATTATTGTTTTTCTTTTTGAGATAGGGTCTCATCATGCAGTTCAAGTTGGCCTTGAGCTCACTTTGTAGCCTAAGCTGGTATCAAACTTGCAACGATCCTCTTGCCTCAGCCTCCAAGTGCTGGGATTACAGCCACCACACCAAGTTTTAACATTATTTTTGATGGTAGCACAGCACATATCTATAGTAAAGAAAACATTTATAAAATGTTACAGTGTTTCCAAGCTAACGTTTTCCTCCCCAAAACATTAGTGATCTTTGCTGAAGAGGATTTGCCGTGCAGAAACACATATACACACAAATTAATATGAGAACTCATATCTGGTATATACTATAGATGGGCTATTGCAGACTCTAACTATATGTCACAATACCCTCTTTACTAGGAACTACATTTTCTATGCTTGCATGGCCACACAGAAACTTGTAGAAAGACATACAAAAAACTGATTATAGATAGTGGTTGCAGCTCCTATGGGAAAATGGATAACTTGAGGATCAGACAAGAACGAAGGCTTATTTTTCACTAAAGGGTATACTCTTTTTTTAGCCTTTTACGGAAGGGCCAAAGAATTAATTCTGTATTATCTATAACACACACTACAGAAATAATTTAATTAGCTGGGTGTGGTGGCGCATGCCTTTAATCCCAACACTCAGGAGGCTGAGGTAGGAGGAGTGTTGTAAGTTCGAGGCCGGCTTGGGCTACAATGTGAGTGCAAAGCCAGCCTGAGCTACATAGTGCGACCCTGTCTCAAAAAACTAGGGCTGGCTGGGAGTTTGGCTCAGCAGCTTAAGTGCCTGTGTGGCAGGTGTGAGGCTGTGAGTTCAATCCCTGGTGCCACAAAAAAAAAAAAAAAAAAAAAAAAAAAAAAAAAAAAAAAACAACTAGGGCTGCAAGTTTGGCTCAGTGGTTTAAGCGCCTGTCTGGCAGGCACAAGGTTGTGAGTTCGATCCCTGGTGCACCCCACACACACAAAAAAATAATAATAATAATTTAAATATTAATTTAAGTAATTTAAATTTTTAGCTTGGTAAAATACATGTAACACGTAGGTTACCTTTTTTTTTTTTTTTTTTTTTTTTTTTTTGGTACTGGGAATCAAACAACCTTCCACCTACCAGGCAAAGTGTCTTCTCTTTAAAAGATTAACCCACCAAGAGGTTTCTCTTCTTTTACTATTCACTTTTCCCAAAGGAATACAGTTTCTGTGTGTCATCACTAGGATTTTCAGTTTTACAGGGTATGTACTTCTAAAATGTAACCACTTATTTTAAGTGATGAACACTAGTGAGATGATAAGCAATATAAGGGTGTGAGAGTCAGTAGGAATAGGGGTGATTGTGGTACATCTTTACCTGTAGGCTAGCCACCACTTTAAATCGTGTCAGGGTCTCGTCATATTCATCCTTCTTCTGGAGATCGTCTGTAAATAAAATTTGAAAAGTTATAACACACAGGAAAGTCCCCTAGGCCATGTTCTGAATGTGTCTCCAGAATTCTATGTATGTCAACGGAACCAGGAGGTGACTGGTGGGAGACAACAGGGGTCATGGAGTCTCTGATTATCAGTTTATTGCAGGTGTGGCTCTGGAATAAAAGTGGTCTCTCTGGCACCTGTGCTGAAGTTGCCATCCAAGTCTGAGCCCTCAGAGGTGTTCGGATGCAGCAAGCAGCCCTCACCAGCCACCAAGCAGAAGCCAGAGTCAGACTCTTCACACTTCCAGCCCCCAGAACACTGGGCTAAATAAACCCGAATTATCACAAATTACTGTACCCAAGCTCAGGAACTAGTTATAGTAATAGAAAATGGTTAAAATACCACATTGTAAGAAATTCTGAAAGCTGAAATATTAATTAGCTTCAGTTGTTTACCAATTCTTTCTAGTTGTTGATATAAAACAACTTAAGTCCAAAAAGAGATCTAATTTGAAAAAAAGAAATCTATTCTCTCTGGAGGTAGAAAACGGAAATTAAAGGGTTACAAGAAAAATGGCAATTATTCTGAAACAAACTGTAGTTTTTTCCTCCAAGACAATTCTTTTCTTTTCCTTTTTTTTTTTCTTGGTACTGAGAATTGAACTCACAACCTCACACATACCAGGTGGGCATGGTGTCACTGAGCTATAACTCTGGTCCAAGAATTATTTTCTTAACTGTTTCAAGTTCAAATTTAAAATTTAGCCTCAATCATAATCAAGTGATACATGAGAAAAATGAGCAAGGTAACAAAAAAAAAAAATGCAGTCTAACACTGAATGGCTTACTGAAGCATACATACAAGCAAAGATAAGTTGATTTTACACACAAAGATAAGTTGATTTTACACACAAAGATAAGTTGATTTTACATTCTACGATTTTTGATAAAATGAATAAGCAAGATTTTTCATAAAGAAAAATGGGTAAAGTCAATACAGACAATTATGAACAGGAAAACTGCGGCTGCAATGACAGCTGTCACTGGTACCATCTGAAAAGGACGAGCTTTGGAACAAAGCAAGCGTAAGCGAGACAAAAACTACCTTTGTCAATGTCACACAGTATTTTAAGAATGTCCACTGATGTCTTTGCCACAGAGATTCTCCAGGCCTGGTCCTAGAAGGAAAGAAACAAAATGAAATGCACTTCCTTTACCGACCACCACGGAATAATCTTGGAATCATGAACGACACTGGCCTTGCTGTGGGAGGCCCTGGGTTCAACCTCCAGCACTGTAAACAAAACACACACCCCAAGAAATCAGAAAAAAGTAAGAAAAGTGGTTGAAAAATGAGAAGTCCACATTAGGAGTTGTCGAGTGGTCACAAAATAAACTATGAATGAGTGTTATGTAGGATAGGTATAAGCATTGTGATGGGCTCTTCGATATTTCAGAACGTGCACAAATCTCTCAAATAACCTTACAACTATACTATGATTAACAGACACTCAGTCTTTCTTATACATTTACTCTAAACATTTGGAAATAGTCTCAGGAAAAGTTAAAAAGAACAGATGTCTAAAAAAATACCTTAAAGAACAAGTCTAGAGCCAGGCATGGTAGTGCACACCTGTAATTCCAGCACTTGGGAGGCTGAGGCAGGAGGATCGTTGCAAGTTCAAGACCAGCGTGGGCTACAAAGTGAGTTCAAGGCCAGCCTAAACTGCATAGTGAGACCCTGTCTCAAAAAATAGGGCTGGGGATTTAGCTCAGTGGCATAAGCGTCTGCCTGGCAGGTGCAAGGCTGTGAGTTCAATTCCTGGTACCAAAAAAAAGAACAAAAGTCTATAATTCCAGCACTTGGGAGACTGAGGCAGGAGGATCACTGTGAGTTCAAGGTTAGCCTGGCCTACATATAGCGGGACTCTGTCTCAAAGAAAAAAAAACTGACAGCTAATAAAAAACTACTATTACTATTTCTAGTCATTATTATAAAGCTTTCAAAAACAGGAAAGAAGGAAAAAAGGGAGAAGCTTTAATCAAAGGCCATGAAGTGGGGGCTGGGCTCAGTGGAAGAGGCGTGAAGCCCCAGCATGCCACTCATCCCAGCACAGGTGTGCGCACACACACACAGCGCAGAGACGGCGTACCAGAGTCTGGGCTGAATCTGCCACTCTGAATACTGTGAAGAAAGTCATTTGTCTTACAAATTCAACCATCCTGGATAAATGATAAAAGTGAAATGACTCTCTTTGACCATTTGTGTGTCTCAGCAGGGATGACTCAGCTTTACACAACACAGGTTATTAGTATTTCCAGGGAAAATCCTTTATGTACAGCGGCCGCTTCAGGTAATTCATCTAACTCACAGATCCTGAGTTATTCATGTGGGCTAAATCAACTGCTCAAAAGTATATTTGGTTGGGGTTTTTTTCATTAATTAGGTTTATTAGTACATTTTAGGTGTACATAATGATCACATTCATCATAGGGAATTTGCACCTGCACATGATATAACTTGACTTTTTCCCATTCCCCTCCTTCAATCCATCTTCCCCTCCTTATCTTCAAAAGCTTTGTTTTCCATTTCTTTCTTTCCTCATTTTTTTCTCTTCTCTTTCTCTCCCCTCCCCCCACCCTAGTCTCCTTCCCATTTGAACATTTTCTTCCTATTTTACAATATCTATTATACATTTTAGTCCATATTTACACTTCCAGTTTCTCACAAAAGAGAAACAATGTGGTATTTACAAGTTTATCCTTCCTTTCCATTGTACTGAAAAACCCCACATCTTCTTTATATTTAGTTGTTCTTTTCTTCCTTTTCCTATGTAGCAAATTTACACAGAAATTTTCAGTTCAATCTAGTAGTTTTTGTTTTTTTGAGTCAGGGTCTTGCTATGTGTTTCGAGCTTCCTGAATGCTAGGATTACAGGTGTGCACCACCATGCCCAGCTGAGGCAACTGTAGTACAGTAGAAAGAAGAGTCAATGTTCATTTACCAAGTCCAGCTCCTCCACCCTAAGGATTAACATCTGTAAGAACTGGGCTGATTTATATCTCACCTCTGCAGAATGGTCTGGCTCTTCCTGCAAGGCCAGTCGTGCCCAGATGATGACTCTTTTTGCAGTTTTCTCTGCTTCTGTGGGAAGCAGAGACCTCAGCAGAAGGAGACAGTCTTCACCCTATAAGCAGGCAGAGAGCAGGATCATCAGCTGGCATCTGCAAAGGACAATCTGGCCTCACTTTTTTCTCTACTATTTAATATGACAAGAAAGACTTAAAAAAGAATCTGACCTCACTTGCCTGGCAGGCAAGAGACCCAGGTTTGGTAAAAAGATATTTTGAAAGATAGATTATAGTTCAGTTTTTTGGGGGGAAGGGTGGTATTGAACAGAGGGCCTCATACATACTAAGCTAGCTCTAGCACTGACCTATAACCCAAACTTATAAAGTAAATTTAAAATATACCCCTAGATGCTAAAGATTAGTATACTTCTTAGGCATGTCTCTCACTGTAGAATTATTCTGGGAAACTGAGACAATAGGATTACAATTTTGAGCCCAGTCTGGGCAACTTAGTGACTCAACAAATTATCAAGTCTGTCTCTCAAAATAAGAAATAATAAAAGGGGGGCTGAGGATTTAGCTCAGTGGCACAAAAGCCTGCCTGGCAAGCGCAAGGCTGTGAGTTTGATTCCCAGTACCAATAATAATAATAATATTAATAATAATAATAATAATAATGGAGTAGGCATGTAGCTCAATGCAAAGACACTGGGTTCAATTTCCAGTGTTGAAAAAAAAAATTCCATTAACTACGTTTAAAGAACTAGCAGACATGAAAAAAGATGGCCACTTTAACAGTTTGTTTTCATATTGGTATAACTATATTTTGTGAAAGTCAATTTAAATAATTTAATGTTTGTTTTCAACAATTTAATTAATGAAGAAGTCCTATGAAATAATAAACTTTCATACCTGCTGTCTATCAATGAGGTCAATAATTCGTAAGCTGTAGATTTCATCATCAGACAACCTATACCCTTGAGCAACCTTCAGAGCGTCTTCTAAGGAAGATGGGACATCTTGTTTGAGAATGTATCTGACCACCCTCTGAAACAGAGAGAAGATGCATGTTGCTTACCACAGAACATCACAGAGAAGCCAGGAATTATTGGCTTATCAGGATGAACTAGCCATAAAATTAAAACAATGCAGAGCCGGGCGTGGTGGCGCATGCCTTTAATCCCAGCACTCGGGAGGCTGAGGTAGGAGGAGCGTTGTGAGTTCGAGGCCTGCTTGGGCTACAAGGCGAGCGCAAGGCCGGCCTGAGCTACAGAGTTCGACCCTGCCTCAAAAAATCAGGGTTGGGAGTTTGGCTCAGTGGCTTAAGCGCCTGCCCTGGCAGGCACGAGGTTATGAGTTCAATCCCCAGTGCCAGGGATTCTTTAACTAGTGAACTTACCATTATTTCATTGTTTAAGAGATTCACTTCTCTTATTCCATACCCTCGTAAAAGTTTTTTCATCTCCATTAGTTTGTAACTTTCCTGTAATAACTTGACTCTGAAAATAAATTTATTGATGTTAGTTAGCATGGATCATCTTTTTTTTTTTCTTTGAGACAGGGTCTCACTGCATAGTTCAGGTTGGCCTTGAACTCACTATGTAGCCCAAGCTGGCCTTGAACTCATGGGGATTCTGCAGTCTCACCCTCCCCAGTGCTGGGATTTCAGGTGTGCACCACCACACCTGGCTGGATTGTCTTTTTACTGAAATATGGGACACAGTCAATGAAAAATGCAAGTGATACCAATACCACACAGACGCTGCGTGGCCGGCGGGCAGCTTACTTGGGATGGTCCATCTCCAGGTGCTGCTTCACCAGCTGCTCCACAGCTGCGCTCCAGGGGACCACGGCCTTGTACATGATCTTCAGCACCGCATCAAAGATGAGCTGCACGAAGAGCAAAAGTAATTGGGAAGGGAAAGGGGGGAAGAGGGAAGGGAAAAGGAAAAGATATAAATCTGTATATATGTATACGTAAGATAACTAAAACTAACATACTGCTGAATGTATTAATTATTGAAAAAGAACAATTAATACTCATGATTAGATCAATTTTACGTGTCTATATCTGCTAATGTAAACAACCATTTTGAAGATAACGATACGCAATATTGCAACCATTGTCAAGTTTCTATCATCCTGTTTTGTAAACCTGTAATGTTACTGTTGTGCATTTACTCTAGTCGTTTGTTTGTCTCTCTTGCTTTTTGTCTTTCTTATATGTGTCTTTTTTTTTTCTTAAATTAAAAAAAAAAAAGACAAAGATGAGCTGCAGAAAGACCACATGAGAATGCTGATACCCCCAGGACCTTTTGCTGACAGCATGACCACTGTCTCAATTATTTCCTCTTCCAACCACAAACGCACAAAATTTTTCCCAATTTTCACACATAGAGGGAACTTTACAAAAGTATTTTGTGTGCTGAAACATAGCAGAGTCATATGCTATGCCATTCTTTTACAGCATGCAGTCCCTGTTTAAAATTAGTTTTCATGATTGTATTTCCATTATGTTTTATAATGGTCAATGATAATAATGTAATGGCAAGCTAACGGAATAGTACAACATATTGAAAACATGTCTCCGTGTTTGAACAACCACACAAACCCTGCAGAGATCTGTACCTACAGCACGGCAATTCTTCTGGTGGTGAGAATGAGAACTTTTCTTTTATCAGTTTTTTTTTTTTTTTTTTTTTTTAGCAGAGGTGGGAGGAGCAGACAGGGTCTTGCCACATAGTGCAGGCTGGCCTCAAACTCACAGCAATCCTCCTGCCTCAGCCTCCCAAGTGCTAGGATTATAGGTGTGCACCATCACATCCAGCTCTTTTTATCAAAATAAAATAAATAGTTTTTATTTTCTTTTTATTCCTTTTACATGCTACACAAATTCTTTTTTTTTTTTTTTTTTTTTTTTTTTTGCGGCACCGGGAATTAAACTCACAACCTCGTGCCTGCCAGGGCAAGCGCTTTAAGGCACTGAGCCAAACTCCCGGCCCTGGTTTCTTGAGGCAGGGTCGCACTATGTAGCTCAGGCCGGCCTTGTGCTCGAGTTGTAGCCCAAGCCGGCCTCGAACCCACAACGCTCCGCCTACCTCAGCCTCCCGAGTGCTGGGATTAAAGGCGTGCGCCACCACGCCCGGCTGCTACACAAATTCTTAATAAACATGTCACTTTTGTAATCAGAATAAAGTCTTTCAGATCCAGTGCTGAAATGGGAAACCTGATGGTCACTGATGTTACTCACATCT
>RJWM01025576.1:0-29159 GCA_004363535.1 Dasyprocta punctata | reverse complement strand
GCGCACGCCTTTAATCCCAGCACTCGGGAGGCTGAGGTAGGTGGAGCGTTGTGAGTTCGAGGCCGGCTTGGGCTACAACGCGAGCGCAAGGCCGGCCTGAGCTACATAGTGCGACCCTGCCTCAAAAAACCAGGGCTGGGGAGTTTGGCTCAGTGGCTTAAGCGCCTGCCCTGGCAAGCGCAAGGTTGTGAGTTCAATCTCCAGTGCCGCAAAAAAAAAAAAAAAAAAAAAGAGAAAATCACTGCTTTATGGGAAGATAAGTTGGTCAGGATGTTACATCATAAATTTTATTGAAGATAAAACTGGAATAATTACACAAATAACAAAAAGTTTGATCCTAAATAATCCCCTATTTTATGTTTTTTGTGCTGTTATGTTGATCTCTACTGTGAGTTTCAGTAGAGTTAATTTACAGCCTTTTAAAATGCTCAGACAGCATGGACTTATTTTGTATACATACAATATAAGCTGGACAGGGAACTGGGTGTTAGTCTATATATTAAAATGGATGAGGGGAGATGGCTAACAAAATTGGACTGAGAAGAACTTGTTCCTTTCCTTCAAGGGGACCTAGGGAACTTAATTTATCTTGATTCTTTTTCCTTAACTTAATTTATCTTGATTTTTTTCCTTAAGAGTTAGAAGCAAGGAAAATAAATCCACAAAACAGGCATATTTAAATATGAATAAATCAAACCTATTTTGTCCATACTAATTTCATGTTGAGAATGTTCTCACCAACTGATAATGGAAAGATTTAATCTTCTGGCAAGTCATAATACTTTTGTCTAAGAAACTTTTTATAATTATATGCGGGCTAGCAATCTGTAAAAAACACCAAAAAGAAAGAGTTCCAAGTAGTTGATGTTGGGGTACATAGGAGGTTTGATGTTGTGTATGTTTTCTTGTATTTTATAACTTAGCCTTCACAGAGGCAGAGACATCAGTCAGGATAAACCAAAAGAGAGCCATAGTAGTTTGGGTCTGGATGGTTAGAGCAAAGGTGTTGAGAACAGATGGTAAGATTTATTGATGGATAAAATGTATGTATGGAACAAGTTAAGGGTGTCTCTAAATTCTTCAGCCAAAGCATGCAGATGCATGGGATTGTCATTAACTGAGATGGAGAGGACTGTGTGTAGCAGAATTACCCCCAAAAATAGCAGGAGGGGAGAATATCAAAAGTATCACTTTGAAGCCTACAGCAGCATGCATACCTGTAATCTCAGCTACTGGGTAAGCTGAGGCAGGGAAGACTGCCCAATTCCAGGAATTTGAGACCTGCCTGGTCAACACAGGAAGTCCACATCTCAAAACAGGAAAAAAAAAAGTACCATTTTGGACATGTTGCATTTGGCATGCCTATTGGTGACCCATAAAGAAGGTAGTTAAGTATGAGTACGGAATTTAGAGGAGAGATCTGAGCTGGAGGTCTGTGTCATATAGATCTTACAAAAAAGTTGCATGACTGGAAGAGATCCACTAGAGTGATATGAATAGGAACACTGAAAGAAGACATGTGAGGACTGAGTCGCTGGTTGTTGGTATTAAAAGGTCAGGGTCACAATGGGCAAAAGGTGCAAACAACCCAAATGTTCATCAACCGACAGGTGAAACCAGTGTGGTCTATCTGTACAACATACTGTTGTTCACTTGTAAAAGGGTGCAGTACTGAAACATGTTACACTTTGGACAGACCTCAAAACATACTAAGTGAAAGAATTCAGACACAAAAGGTCACATTTTAAATGATTCTGTTCATATAAAATGTCCAAAATAGCTAAATCCATAGAAACCAAAAGAAGATTAGTGCAACCAGGGCCAGAGAGAAATAAGAAGGAGAAAAGTGACTATTTGATAGCAGTGATGAAAATGTTTGGGAACTACACAGAAGTAGTGGTTAAATAATGTCATGAATGTACTAATTGCTCACTTTAAAATGTTTCATTTTCTGTTACATAAATTTCATTATTTTAGGGGTACTAGAGTTGAACCCAGGTGCTCACACATGTTAGGCAAGCACTCTAGCACTGAGCTACATCTCCAGATGTTTTTTCTTTTGGTTTTTTGAGAGAGGGTCTCATGTTGTACTGCAGGTTGGCCTTGAGCTCACTATGCAGCCCAGCCTGTCCTTGAACTTGCAGCAATCCTCCTGCCTTAGTCTCCTAAGTGCTGGGATTACAGGCGTGCGCCACCATGCCTAGGCTTTTTTATTTTTATTTTGAGACAGGATTTCATTACGTTGCCCAGGCTGACCTTGAACTTGTGATCCTCCTTGTTCATCTTCCTGAGTATCTGGGATTACAGGAATGTGTCACTACACCCAATTCAATTTTTAAGAAATAGAGAAACTTAGGGAGAGGAGCCTGAGAGGCAGTAGCAAGAGGGGCAAAAGGAAAACAGGGTGTTGCAGTGTCCTGCCAACCAAGTGCTGAAAATGTTTCAAGAAGCACACTAATGAGCTTTACAAAATGCTGCTAATGAGCCACACATGATAAGGGCTGAGAGTTGACGCTGAGTTGAGTAATGCGGATGGTGTAGTGAACTTTGTTAGAACAGCATGGTTGAGTAGTGGCTGGAGCAACTTGACTAGAGGAGCTTTAAGAGAATGGAAGATGGGAGACAAAACAGTAAGTAGAGGCCACACTTGCAAGGACTCTTGTGAAAGGAAGTAGAAGAAATGTCGCAGTATCTGGAGAAACTGGGTGATGGGAGAAATAACTGCATGTTTTGAAGGTGATTTTAAAGCTTTGACTTATTTCTCTCCTCACCCTATAATTACTCAAAAATTGTTGGCAAGATTTACCATGAAAGAGAGAATATAGTTGTAAATCAATATATCACCCCGGCCTACAATTATCATTTAGGGAAGCAGCACATTAGGTGAGCACAATTATAGAAGTGCAAGATAACTGAATGACATTTGTGTACTTAAAGGGTACACATCACACATGTGCGAACACTATTTACTAGCCCTGAGTACAATGTGTGGAAACACAGTATTTTAATTGTGTGTCATGATGAAGATTTTTGGCATAGCACCAGATTCAGACAGGCTTGTTGATATTAGGAAAGACTACTGCCTGTAAATAATAGCAGACAATAGATTAAGAGCTGTGCTGTAGAATGAAGTTGTAGGCGGTGTTTTTTTTGTTTTGTTTTGTTTTGTTTTGTTTTTGGTGCATGTGCATGTGTGTGTGTGCGTGTGTGTGTGTGTGCTTGCGACAGGATTTCACTACACAGTTTAGGCTGGCCTTGAACTCACTTTGTAGCCCAGGCTGACCTCTATCTCACAGCAATCCTTCTGCCTCAGCCTCCTGAGTGCTGGGATTACAGGCTTGCACCGCAGTGTTTTTGCTATGATTTTATTGGACTGTTTTAGGACCCACCATGGAAGAGCATAGTGATAGAAGTCAGCCTGAATTTACACACAAACCTGCTCGGAGAAGATTCCTAAAGTGAGAAACTGGAGAACTTAGAAAGAAAATGAGATTTACCAGAGAAATGGAACTGATTTTGTGCATGTGTGCTGGGGAGGGTTTCATATAAATAGATTTTATTGTGGGATAAAGAAACTGAAGTAGCCTAAAATGTATGAGGGACTAGAAATTGGGCTCAGGAAGACGGACAATTCTTTAGAGGTGACTTTTTTTTAAGTGACCAGAAATGAAGGAAGCAATAGTTGAAAGAAGATTGGAATAAATATTTTGAAGATAGAGGAAAAGATAGCTTAAATAGAAAGAATAGCAGCATATTTATAAAGGTGAGTTTTAAAAATTTAACCTATTCTTTCCCATTCATAATTTCTCAAATATTAATAGCTGAATGCACTAGTAATTCAGCATTCATCATGCTCATCTAAAGCAATGTGTCAAGGAAGCAACCTTAATCTTTCTTTTCCTCTTCATGTTAAAGGTTAAAATTACTGATACTTGTTTTCTAAAATAATAAGTAAAAGCACAGTTTTAAAAACCTGCATTTTACAAATTTTTGAGTTTTCCCATGACAATTCCCCAAGCAATACTGCTGTGTCCATTGACTGGAACAAGGGATTAAATAACAACGTGATGGTGACTGAAAATTTCTCTAGATGACCAGTTAACTTCTGGGATTTGTATAACAGCACAGTGCATGAACATATTGTGGACAAATATGTAGGCCCAGGATTAAGGATGTCCTGAATCCACTCCCATCTCTTAAAGAGGAGAAATATAAAGAGTGGATACATGGGGAGGCGACCTGCCAAACATCTGTGTTTAATTTTTCAGCAGCAGTGACCACCCAGGGGGCAGTGGCTTCTTCCCAGGGAAACTCGATTACACCAGCATGAGGTGCCTTAACTTCCTGGAGGAAAAATTATACCTTTGGTCAAGCTAAAAATTCTGCTTTGAAAAGTGTTTCCCAAAGTATTATCCCAGTTTAGTTTCAAGAAGGAGCCTTGGAAAGATTTTTCAGAGGAAAGTGCTCTTGTTTGAAGCCAGGCTATATGCATTGAGTATGTTTGTAGAAAAGTTCATAATTCTATTCCTTTAGCTCAGTGCCCTTCTCAGTCATTCAGAGCCTGTGAAGTTCAGCCTCCAGGTGCTAGTGTGTGCTGGTGACATCTTCAAATGTTGCAAAAGAATCCATGTTGAATTCAGGTACAGATCTAAGTCGTGTTTACGGTGCCTCCGGTGCCATTTTCCAGCCCAGCAAGTTTGCTCTGGCCTGTTTTGTATTCTTTGTATCAAACTGAATTCCTTTTACATTGACATCAATTACCTTTAAAATGCATTCTTTGTTTTTATTTTGTTTTGAGGGAACACTAGAGATTGAACTCAGGGCCTTTACACTGAGCCTCACCCCTAGCCCTTGTTAAAAATAAAAAAAAAGTTGTATTTTGAAGGTATCTCAGGGATTCACATAATTGGCCAGGTTAGGTTCAAATTTATGATCTTCTTGCCTCAGCTTCCCAGAGTTCTAGGATTATAGGTATGCACCACCAAGTCTGGCTATTGAACTGCATTCTTTTCTCTTTGTGTGTCACCCTTTTCTTTATCAGTATTTGCCCATGTATGCATTGTGAGATTTATCTTTCTTAGGTCCAATTCTGAGGTTAAGTTTTCTTTCCATGATTTTGAATGACTTTATATACCAGATTATTTCTTGTTTTTACCTGTTAGACTTTGATTTTCCAGAAGGCATGGTCCATGTCTTACTATTCTATCTGTACTTTCATCAAAGGGCAGCCTGCCCATTGTTCTGCCTACACCATTGCCTCAAGAGCTTCGTCTCTTTTGTGCTCAAGTCAATCACTGGACCTGGTATGTAGTAGCATTCAGAGCATATGTATTGAATGAATATAGAAAAAAATGCATGCATGAGTGGAATGAACTGGCAAAATTATGCTCACTTTCCACAGCAGCCTCATAGAATTAAACTGTGGACTTCGGCTCCAACCTGTCTGGGTTTGACTCCCTACTTCATCCCTTATTGGGCTCTCTGACTTAGTTTCTTCATCTGTAAATTAAGTAAATAGTAACTTCTACTTCCCACGGGCTCCAAGAATTCAGAGGCGTTATTAAACAGGAAGAATTACTAATAGCACATGGTAAGATTATGTAAGGATTAGTCATTTTTGTGTCACTGCACTCTGAGTCTCACAATCTAAGTTCAAATCACATCCACTCTCATAGCTGATGCTTTGAGAATGCCTTCCCACAACCTGGCATGTCCCTGTCCCTCTTCTTCACAAGTCATGTCCCACACCCTTCAGTAAAAGTTCTTCCTTGGCCTCTGCAGGCTATGCAAGCTACCTCTGTTATGGGCTTGGACAGCACCATATAGTGTACCTTGGTCAGAATGTTTACATTAGTTTACAATTACCTGTTGTTTGTCCTCCCCACAAAAGTACAAGTTTCTATAGGACACAGACACTCTCCTTGTAGATCCCCATGCACAAAATTGTACCTCATAAAATGTTGGACACTGAGGAGTTCCTGAACTATAATGACATTTCAGTATAGGAATATATCCCTGTGCTTGACTCTGACTGAGTTTTCGAAGCATTAAAAGGACAAAATACTAAAGCAGCTTTTCTACGGGAGTAACTAGAAGGTTCAAAGAACAGAAAGCTGAAAGATAATATGTGAATTACGAGGATGTGAAAGAATGTGAAAGCTAGCCAAGAACTTATCAAATTCCAAATGCAGTAAATTAAATAAAACCAGAGGCTACTGAGAGAGACGGTTTGAAACTGATAGGGTTATGTCGATGGAAGGAGGTGGCAGCCCAGGACAAGCTGTGCTGGTAAACTTCTAGAAAGCTTTTCAAACTTCAAAACTCCTCGTAGACTTAGGGCAAGAGATGTTATCATGTATGATGCATGATCAGCATCCCCATCCTCAGAGCAGAAGAAAGAAACTACATACATATGCCCATTAATAGGCACAGGGAAAATACATTTTGTGCTTTAGGGTCAGGTTTCAAATATATAAACATGCAAGCCAGAGTATCTAAAATGCTCTGATATCAGTATATATTTTCTTTGTGCCTTTGGCCAAATTTCAAAATTTTTTGGTTCATTTTGCACCAGAGACTTTTGCTTTGTTTTGGGACATACAGAGTACTGGGCCTGGTGATATTTTTGTAATAATTAAGATGAAGAAATGTTTCCATTATTGTTAAAGTTGCACATCACTTCATCACTATAGCAAAATCCTTGAGGCAGGCTACCTTTATAAAGAAGAGAGGTTTAAGCTCATAGTTTCTTGAGATTCAAAGCATGGTGGCAGCTTCAGCTCAGCTCTGGCAAAGACCCCATGGTGGATGGCGAGTATCTTCTAGAGGGAATGATCACATGGCCAAGCAGGAAGCCAGAGAGAGAGAATGAGATTCAGGGCTCAGGCACAGGCTTTCAGAACAACTTGACCTTGTGGAACTCACCCAGGAGGCCAGCATTCCCTTCCCAGGGCAGCGCTCCCTAGGACTTGAGACCCTCCCACTAGGCTGTCTTAATGATTCCATTAGCTTCCACATTCCCATGCTGAAGACCAAGTTTCTAACACACACACTGCCCTTAAGCCATATCCAGACCACAGCAAGTCATTTATTGGAACAGAGTGAATATCACAGATCAGTTGAGACTGAGGACTACAGAGTCAGAAGCTGTATTTGAGTCTCAGCCTCACTGCTTGAGTACTTGGGGAAAGGTGCTAAACTCTCCAAGCTATAATGGTTTTATCTATAAAGTGCACATCACAGCTGTCACTATTTCAGATAGTAGCTGTGAGGTTAACAGATCATAATGTGTTACAATAATGTCTTGACAATAATTTGAGAAAGGAAATGAACAAATACTTCCATGGATCTACAATGAGGTACCTAAGGGCCTGCTGGCCTACCGAGGCATCACTGTAGTTTAAAGCGAATCTGACAGTTGTCAGGGACATATGCATCTTTAGTCTGTTAAAATGCAACATGGTCAAGAGATAGACAACACCTCCACAGATTTGCTTAGATTTATTACTCTTTATCAAGAATAAGGCAGCTGACCTCAAGGTCCAGAGACCTGGAATACGTAAAGCAGGATGAGTGGTTCTCAGCTTTGGCTTTCATGGCTTTCATCCGATCAAAGCTTAGAAAAAACACTTGCGTTTGAGTTTGGCTTTGCACCAATTAAGTCAGAATCTCTTGAAGAGGGCACCTGTACTGCTGTATAATTTTTAAAGTCCCCACATGCTTAGAATGTGCTACAAAGTTTGAAGAGGAACTGTGACAACTGCTTGATATGTCAGGAAGAGCACAGAGTGAAAACTTGGTGCACAACCAGATTTATAAGCAATTCCTCAAAAGGTTAAACGTAAAACTACCATATGGCCTAGCAATTCCATTCCTAGGTAGGTACCTAAGAGAAATTAATTATATGTTGATACAAAAAATTGTACATGAATTTCCTTACCAGTGTTATTCATAGGAGCAAAAAAGACAGAAACAACCCAAATATCCATCAGTTGATGGATAAGTAAAATATGGTATATTCTTACAATTCAATAATAACCAGGAATGAAGTAGTGATTCATACTACAACAGGAATGAACTTTGGAAATATTATGCTGAGTGAATAAATCAGACACAAAGCACCACATATTGCACTCTGTGTATATGAAATGTACAAAATAGACAATTCAATAGAGTAATGGTTACAAGATCTTGGGTAAAGGGGGCTATAGAGTGATTGCTAATGGGTGTTGACGATTGTTTGGAGGTGATAGAAGTGTTCTGTAAATAGATTGTAGTTACAGTTGCATAATCTTGAGAATATGCTAAAAACTACTCAACTGTGTACTTTTACAGGATGAATTTTATAATGTATGAATTATATCTTTAAAAATTAAATCTAGTCCTTACTTTATATGTGACATGGGTATATATGGTTGAGCCAGTTGTCTATGTTTTGTAAAATGGAAGAGTTCCCAGCAGAGAAGTTGCAAGGATGACATCTGATGTTGTTTGTGAATCCCCTGCCCATAGTCTCTGCCCTCAGTACATGGAAGGTAATAACCCCCTTCCTTTGCTCCCCACATCCCAGAGGGTGGCCCATGAGAACACTTAAGTGTCTAGTGCTTGCAAGGGGAATGAGGAGCACCAGGGAGGAGATGGTAGAAACTTCCCAGCTACCCTTCCTCAATTGAGCTCTTTTTTCATGAGCTAGTTCTGGTCTAGGGAGAGCCATTGTGGATGTTATAGACTAAATATTTGTGCTTCCTCCAAATTTGCATGTTGATATCCAATGCGATGGTACTTAATGGGGTTCTGGGAAGTAAATTAGGATCAGTTGAGGTCACAGGTGTGGACTCTTCGTGATGGTATTAATGCTACTGTAAGAAGAGACACCCCAAAACTTTATGCCTCTATATGAGGACACTGCAAGGAAGTAGACACCTGCAAGACAGGAAGACAGCCCACACCACAAACCAAATTGGCTGGCACCTTGATTTTGGACTTTCCAGCCTCCAAAAGTATCTGAAGTAAGTGTCTGTCTTCAAGCCATCCAGTCTATGATACTTTGTTATAGCAAGCTGAGCAGATTAAGGCACTGGAGCAGAATTAAGAACAACTCTTTAGGGAGATGAGGCATTCATTAAAGTTCAAACATATAAAACTTCTATAGCAATATTATGGCTAAAGTAATATGTTTTCATTTTTCTTAAAATGTGGGTTTTTCTTTCTTTTTAGTCGTTGCCAACCCCTGTAGAACACTAATAATTAACAAATGGGTTATCTTTTTCTAAGTAGGAAATACAATTAAATCATGCATGATGTGATTATTTTTCTTATTATGAGGGGCCAGTGAAATTGGGCTCACAGGGCAATGAGATAAAATTGTGATCAGCTAAGGGAACTGAAATCTGATTGGATAAAAGGGAAGTGAATATGCTAATTTTACTTGTGGTAATTTCTGTACTGAATCCTAGAAAATTTCCAAACTTTATTACAGTCTTTTCAACCTTTAGGACTCAGAATAAGATATTGGAATTCTTGAGAAATTCTTAGTTTAGCTTCAAAATACTTCCATTATTGTTCACACTTTTTATTTTTATTTATTTATTTATTTTTTTTTTTGCGGCACCGAGGATCGAACTCACAGGCTCACACCTGCCAGACAGGCGCTTAAGCTGCTGAGCCAAACTCCTGGCCCTCACACTTTTTATTTTTATTAATTATTATGATATTAACATTATTAATGAAGAATGAATTTTCAGTTTGATATTATTTGCCAAGAATTATGACCTCTAACAAACACTTAAACCCTGGGAAGTGCTGGCAAATGCTATTGAATAGTGTTTGTACAATTTCACATTCAGAACTCCCAATAAGATTAATCTTACTACCTAGAAGCTGGGCGTGGTAGCACACGCCTTTAATCCCAGCACTAGGGAGGCTGAGGTAGGAATTGCATTGTGAGTTCGAGGCCGGTTTGGGCTACAACATGAGCCCAAGGCCAGCCTGAGCTACATAGTGTGACCCTGCCTCAAAAAACCAGGGCTGGGAGTTTGACTTAGTTGCTTAAGCACCTGTCTGGCAGGCGCAAGGCTATGAGTTCGACCCCCGTTGCCACACACACACACACAAAAAAAAAAAAAACCCTCACTACTTAGAGTCACATGTGGAAAATGTCGTTTGTGTTAGATTTGTGTTGCTAAACCAAAAAGCCCAAGGTTGGGGGTGATTTATAAATAAATGAGATGTACTTAACTCACAATTTTAGGAGTTTGAGTGTTGCGCTGGTGTCTGGTTGACTTCTGCTATGAGTCTCATGTTGCATCAACTCATGGTTAAAAAAAAAAAAAAACAGAAAAGAAGAGTACGTGTGCAAGAGAGACCAGAGAAAGTGTCAGGCTTGCCTTGTAACAAACCACTGTCATGGTAACTGATGTAGTCTCATCGGGAAGAAAAGTTACTCCCTTGAGAAAAGCATTAGTCCCTTTTAAAGGTCCCAGTACCTTTCAACATTGTTAAATTGGGAGCCATGCCTCTCATGGCTTTTAGTGGGGACAAATCACATTCAAATCATAGCACCATTTGAAGGACTTACTTTTCCTTCAAAAGCATGTTATTTCTTGGAGTATCAATTCTATGGTTAGTATAAAGTATACAAGGCCTAAAACTTATTAAGATTCATCTTATTTGCAGTGGACACTCACATGTTACATGGTGACAGTTGCAAGCAAAGATGGTTGATTAGCTCACAACCACTTTGTTGTAGTCTTGTTCTGGTTCCACAAACGCCAACCTTGATCTTTGATTATGTGTGTCAGAGTTTTCTGCTCTTACTTTTGACTTTATGTCAGTGGCTTCTATCAAATCAGTCATGCCTCTATGTTGATTGTTCTATTTTTATTTCCCAAGGACAATTGTAACAGCTTTTCTCATTTCCTAGATATCTCAAATAATTTTTCCTGGAATTTGGGTTTTAGAAATATACATAAACTTTCTGAGAAATACCAGGAGGGAATTCACACAAGAAAACACTAGTCAAAGTAAAGCCTGACCTGATTGGCTGTTGACTTCAGCTGACTAGGCTAGACTGGGAGAGATTGCAGACAGGAGGGAAAACAGCATGCTTGAAGGGCAGGGCTAGCTTCTCTACAGTGTAGACTCAGCTTTGGTTACTGGAAGACAGTTCAACTTGACATGCTGTTTGTATTGGTCAGGGTTCTCTAGAGGAACAGAATCAATAGAAATGCAAGGGGATTCATTAGGCAGTTTTATAGAATCAGAGACAAGAGAGTCTACAATGTCCACCTGAGCCAAGAGGATTCAATAACGACTCAGTCCAAGAAGCAGGAAGACACAGAACAAGAAGGATCAAGGTTGTAGTGCCAGTTCCAAAACTGAAGGCCTGTAAGCTCCCTGGAGAGTCACTGGTGTGAGTCTACGTTGAAGAGTTAAAGAATCTGGAGTCTGATATTCACACTAATGGCATCATCAAAAGACACACCCACTGAAACAGACTTGAGATTTTAAGCATGGGTCAACTTTCTCCTTCTTGCCCTTTTTGTTCCGTCTGGTTCTCAAGCCTATTGGATGATGCCACCTACAATCAGCACAAGTCTTATCTGCTGACCTACATATCACTCATCTCAGGAAATGCCCCACAGACATACCTGAAGTGGGCTTTCCTAATCTGCTGGACATTTCCTAATCAAGTCAAGATCACACATCATGATTAGAAGTCATATTGTGAAAGCCATGTGCATGTACCTGGCAGGCCTGCTGCTACAGGGGACACAATTGACTGAAGACTGCTGTGATACTCTACCATCCACTATTGGTTTTCCCTACAGGCTTTCCTCCCATAGGCAGCTCCAGACATGTGATGTGAGGATTCTAAGGCTTGAGATACACAGTTACCTCCTTTGTGGATGACTTTGGCTGAGTTGTCCTGGTGGTTTTTCTGTACCTTGTGAAAAATGAGCAGTAGTTGGAAAGCTTCTGACTTATCCTCTTCCCTCCTTCACAGGACGTTAAGGTAATGGACTGCAAGATCTCCCAGCCATCTCTGTTTCCCATCCTCATTCTCATTATACATGTGTGCCCTCGATGAAACACTCTTACAGTTCATTATCAGTTGGCCTCTGCTTCTTGGAGAAAGTGAACTGACACAGAGATAGATAACAGCAACCAGCCACTGTAGCTACAGAGAACAAGGGTCAGGAGATCGTGTGGAGTATGTGACAAATTGGAGGAGCATGTTAGCAAAAACAGTAGGAGTCAATGGGCCATTCAGCAATCCCAGCAGTAGGCCGGGAGGAAATTTCTGCAAGATTCTTCCTCAAGACAGTGGAGATACAAAGAATAACACTCCACCACTATAGAGAACCTAGGAGAGATGACGATCATACAGTTTTGACAAGGCTGAGTTAACACAGATTACTGAGGTATGTATTAAACACAAGAGATAAGCCAGGAAGCTGTAAGGTGAGATGACCATACTGAAAACAAAGAAGAAATCCATTATAAGAACCAGGGGAAAGAGCAGAGACAAAATGGCAGCCAAAAAGATATGAAATCATATTTTTTTCACTGTCCACAACCACCATTCTATTTATTTATTTATTTATTTATTTATCTATCTATCTAAAAGATAGTAAAATCCAACAAAACAAAACAGAACAAAACCAATCAAAACAAAGCAACAAAATTGGTACAGAACTTCAAAGCATGATACTAGGAAAACAACAATAGCTACTATAGTATATCTTGTTATCTTCACAATAGTTGTCCATTCCATCAGGCATAGAAAAATCAAACCAAAAACAAAACAAAATATAACCAATCAAAACAGAATGTTGAATAAGCCAAAACAATTAATCAGAACAAAGCAAAACAGTAAGAACAATATTGGATTTCAAAGACAAGATAGAAGAAAATCCCCCATATTTGCTATATTGCATGTTGTCATCCTCCCGAGACAGGCTCAGACCACTGGCCCCAGGTCTATAAAATCAGCTAAGCAATACCAGCATTTAGTTGCTTTACATACCTTAGTTACTATCAACTCAGCCTGTTCTCTGAACCAGTGGGTTGCTTACAGGGGGTGGAGGGTTGGGGAATTTAATTCTCAGCCTGCATGCCAGTAGGCACATGGAGGCACTATCTGACTTTTCTCTTCCTGGATTCCATGCAGCTTGCACAGCTTACCAGAAATGCTGGCTAGTTACCTTCTTGTTGGATCCACCCAGTCTCAGTATACAACCACCCTGGAATGATATTTTGAATATTAACCCAATAAGTCCTCCCAATGAAGATAAAGATTAATTCTAGAAATTACCACAACTTCTACATATGGGGAAGAATTTTTTAGGTAGCATGAAAGCTCAGCCATAAGAGGGAAGGCAGCTATTTATGGGCCCCACAGTGTGGTTTAAATATTTATCTCGTCTGGAGGACAAAGCCACCGACTCAGGTGACCCTGGCGTTCATCACTTATTGACTATTCCTCAGAGCTGGACTGGTCTGTGAGAGAACTTAGACCTGAAGACCAGAGAGGCACCAGAGAGTTGAAAATGCTGCGTGGGTTAAACCGCATTTTGTAATTGGAAGTACGTTGTTTGAAATTGATCCAAGTCACAGTCTGGCCTCAGCATACTTTGGCTGACTGATATGGGGAAATATTTATAGAATTATTTTTTTTTCTTTACAGAAAATATTCACCGGATAACTATGTGCAAAGCCAGTAGAGAGAGGTGCTCAATTGTAAAGGTATGTATACCTATGCTGGAAGGTATCAGTTACTTGCACCTGTAAAGTGTTTTGTTGAAAATCTCAAGAAACCATGAAAAAATTAAATGTTGAAATGACTCAACGTAACCCAAGATCATTAGAATCTAAAGTAATGACAATGTACTGTAAGTGAGAGACTCTTAAATGAGTAAATTTATTCATTTTTTAATATTCCTATAGGTGAAACCAAAACCTAGCATATTTCTCTGAAGAAATATGGGGTATTGGCAGCTTCAATCTGAATTTGTTCTCCAAAGAAATCTAGAAACCGATATTTCTCTACTGCTGCTTTCATGGATGACCAAATTTAGCATAGCTATTCTGGAAGCAGAGCTTGTGAAAAATTAAAATAGTCCAAAATCCAGGAGAAAGTTGAAAGGAAAATTGCCTAATTTATTTGTAAACTGAAATTATAAGCCACATTACCAAAGGCCACATTTTAAATCATTTCTAACTATTGCTGGCCACATTGTCACTAATAAGAGAAAGGAATTGTGCAATACACACTTTTACAATCTGATATTAAAAAATTCAAGCTGAGTATAGTACCTTGAGAACTCTCCTTACTATCATTGTAGACTTACCAGTGGAGCTATGAAGATATTTCATGAACTTTTAGAAAAGTGATTCCACTAGTATTGAAGTACAGGGTGACTTTCATTTGTGGGTTGCTGACTGGCTGACTCTATGGTATACTCCTGACCAGATAAGAAACTGCATGCCATGGCCATGTTCTGGCTCAACATAAAGCTGCCCTTGGTTGTGCAGCTCTGTGTGGGTTATAGCAGTTGCTGACAGTGTCTCAATGATGTTACCAAATGTTATGCCCAAAACGATGTTGATTTCTGAAAGGCGAGCCTGATTTACTGCCGTGTCTGAAACTTTTATTGGAACAGGATACTGTGTTTTCTTCCCAGTGACTGCACAAAAACTATATGCTCTTTCAGAATTAGCCCAAGACACCAATAAAGCTACTTTTAAGTCTTTGTAAGACTGGAATCAAAACATGAGGTCATGCGTTTTTGCTGCAAAAATCATTATTTGTTTTAATGTCCTTTCTGTCATATTACAATATCAGGAAACACTTTACATGTTCACTAACAGTACAATTGAAATCAGAAAAGATCAGGCTTAAAGTCTGCCTTATTTAGATGTCTATATTGGGTTAGCTTAATTGAAAGGTTGGAAAAAGGGAGAAAAAAATTCCAAGTCTTTACCCCACGTTAAATTATCTCACAATAGATGATAGTTTAACAGCCTACCACAAGCACAAAGAGCATAAGAGGGCCTCAGGAAGTAAGACACACTATTTTCTCAGAGTGATCCCGCAGCTGAGTGGCGAGTATAGTCTCCCAATTACTGTGGAACAAAGCATAAGATTAGAGACAAGTGTCAGTAAGCAGGTGTAGAGTGCAGCTGTGTATATGACTGCATGGAGCGGACATCTTTTTTGAGACAAATCATGGCTCAGCTCTGCCCCAGGCACTGATACAGCAGGGACCCTGGCTTCAACAAAATGACATCAGGAAATAGCTGGCAACTCAGAGCATTACAATCATTCTGTTCTTTTCATGCATAACGTTCTCCTCAACTTTTCCTACTTCCTCCCCCATCCCACTCAGCCCTATTACTCTCTTAGCCTAATTCCTACCTATCCCTGATATTTTTTCAAAATGACCATCAGTTCCTTTAAGGTCTTCTCTGATCCCTTCCCTGAGGGATTTTTACTCTGCAATCCATGATACCTACTATTTCTTGTGTCATGGTACTTATCTTTTAATCATGAGAGTTCACTTAATTTTTAACTCTCCCAATGTAGCGTTAATTCCATGAGAACAAAAACTTTATCAGCATAACTCACTAGGTTCTGTTATAAAGATTGACATATGATCAGCCCCCAAATATACAGTTAAATGCATGAACAAACAATTTACAGTAATTATATAGAAAGTTTCCTTTTAGGGTTGTCGTGAACAGTTGAGCAAGTTGTACACTGTACAACACCAGGAGAAACAATTCACATTAAAAATTTTTGAGTAACCTCTCCTGCAGTTGTGCAGTGTATAACCAGTATAGTCTTGCCTCCCATCTGCTATATATTGCACCCAAATTTTTCTTTGCTGAGTTAGTTGAAACACAGACGTTTAGTGTGTAATAAAAGCCAGAAATTGCATTTTAGCTTGTATATCCAATGAAACTCAATAAAAATTCCTTAGAAAACTGCATATAACTTACAAATCTAACATTTGCATGGCCCTTCACAAGGATTAAAGTCTTGGATTCTGGTACAGCAGGAAATTGTTTGTCATTAGAGAAGGCATTCTGGTAGTGGTGAAGGAATATGGCTTTAAAAGGCAATTAGTATAGCCTTGAGTGAACCAACCTTCTTTATAAAATCATTATTATAATCATTACTACATATTAATGACACAGATTAATGGACTTCACTGTGATATTTCCATGCATATATCATGCTTTGATCATACCCACTCTCCCTCCTATCCTTTCTCCCTGCCCTTCCCTCTTGAGTCTCAGTGAACTTTCTTGTTCTTTACCTGCTTCACAGTTAAGAAACAGCAAGCCCCTTGAGCTCCAATCTTTAAAAAATATAAAAGTAAGGAAGGGAAGTTTTGCAATAACCTGGAATAGATGGACAGAAAAGAAATCTAAGATGAAGATGGAGAAGTTACCTTTTTACTATTTGAGTGCTTTTTAGTTTGTAATGTCATTCACTGGTTAGACTCTCACTGTTTATTCATCCAACAAGGGTGGTATGTTGGAAGTTTAATTTTACCAGATACTGCCAGCTGTATGCATTGTTTACCCAGTGCTTTTCTGTACTTTAAAATTTTTCTAACTGGAAAAAGTGGGCTCTGTTCATAATGATTTCTGACCCACTTCTATGAATTAATAGCTTGAAAAGTGCCATGAATGTGTTATCTGTATTCAAAAGATCATCTGTATTGACTTCTAATTTGGCTTAATGCCCTTGAATAATTCTGGTGACTTCAGGACTTTGTTTCCCTGTTGATTCTGTTCAGATCTCACTGACTCCTGAGTTCAGTTTCCTACTCAAAGACTTCAGTTGTTCTTTGGCAAGCTGGGAGCAGGGTGCACACCTGTAAACCCAGCTACTGGGGAGACTGAGGCAGGGAGATGATGAGATTAAGGCCAGTGTAGGCAGCTTAGTGAGACCCTGTACCAAAACAAAATTTTCAAAAAGGACTGGTAATGTAGGTCGCTTGTGCAGCAGGCCTGATGCTGCAGGTTCTATCTCTAGAACTGCAAAGTTTAATAATAATAAATAATTCTTGTAGCATTTGAAGACTCAAAAATGGATCATAATTAGTCATTTTGATAAGTCATCAGCTAAATTGCTGGTGTGTTTTGATCAACACACAAATGTTTCTACCAGAGCTAGTTTATAAATCTTTCTTCTCTTGAACACCACACCAATGCTCATTCAACCACACTGCTCTGTCTCTTCATATCTAACAGCTATCTTGCAGGTATCTGTCTCCATGAAGGAGGTACACGCCTAATGCTGGGAGCTTCTCCTGGAGCCAGCAAATATACCTGTATCAGGTTGGGCCTGGATCATTTGCATTTTTACCAAAGCAATTATATACACAGCAACACTGGAGATGCATGCCTTAATTTATACCTCTCCCAACATCTCATACTACATTTATGCCATAGTTCTACAGAATCTGAAGACGTGTTCCTGGAGAATGAGTACTGCACTGTGTGCATCTTTATAATTCAGGTGATACCCAGGGCAGAGTCATCTGTGGTAATATTTGTCACCTTGTACTGTGTTGAATGCTTGCTTGAGAAGATGCGTAGATAAACAAGGTCTCACTTGTATTGACTTTCAGGGATTATTTTCATTCATCAACAGGTAAAATTACTAAATTCCTGCTCAAATTACACTTTTCATTTTTCATAGTCTATGAATTCATCCCTGGAAGGACAGAGCAAAGTACATTTGTGCATAAGGCGAGTTCTATAGCAAGACTGTCCAACAGAACTTTCTACAATGATGACAGTGATCTATGTGTGATGTTCCATATGGTAGGCATGTGGCCATTGGGCAATGGAAATGTGGCATATGCGACTCAAGCACTAAAGTTTTAATTTTACAAACTTTAATTGATGCTAATTTCAATAGCCTCGTGTAGTCAGTAGCTTCCTTGTTGGACTGAGGTGCTCTGGAGGATAAGCAGAGAGCCTTTGGTGCTTAAGGTGGTAAGCATTTTTCCTTTTGTCTCTTTTTTCAACCTTATGTAGTATCTAGCATTATTATTTATTATTCATTACTTATTTTTGTTAACCCTGACTAAGGTATTTTCACTTTTTCCTTCCTTTCCTTGACTCTTGTCTTCTGTTTCTGTTTTTGTTGTTGTTGTCTTATCGTATACAAATTCTCATTTTCAGCCTGTGTCTTAGGTCTGTCTCATTGATCCTGCTGAAAACCATCACAGACAAAATAGAATCTAATACACGACAAAATTTTTCTTCTTCCTGAAATTGATAAGGATTTAAGAATGTACAAATTCTATGTGTGAAAGAGTAAGCTGATATTCACCAAAAGTTCTGGATGATTCCTATATGACTCTTTACTGTCCTTGTCCAAACAGAGACTTTGATCTTAGGTCCCATATGGGTCATCCATACATTTCCAATGTCACTGCCCTCCCTTTGGCCAAAGCCCAGGCTTAACACTTTTGCTACTTCAACTCTGCCACAAAGTAAACTGCTGTGCCAAGATAGGTACAGAAATCAGCCCATCCGATTAAAAATCCAGCCATGCAGTTCAGAATATCAGACCTTTAAAATGTAGAACTAAATGAAGCAAGTAATCCTGTGATTTCTTAGCCAGGCATACCAGATGTACACACCTGAAGACTGGAAATGTTGACAGTAGTGTGCAGATGTAATTCTTTCCAGCTGAGTCCTCTCTTAATGGACTTTGTTGGACAGTCTTTAGTTTGGATGGTTAACTTGAATGACATCAAGGAGAAGATCACAACTTTCACATCTTTCAACTTTCAGAGATGCAGACTGACACACCATCTCCTCCCATATACAGCTTCAACACTTAGCAGGGAAGGCCATTTCAAGCTTGATCATGCACTGGAGGGCTTGTGAAACACAGATTTTCTCTATCCACCAGAGCTTCTGAGTTGAGAGGTGGAGTTCAGTGGGTACCATGCCAGCATGTTGCATGTCCAACAAGTTATCAGGAGGTGCAGCTGGGTCAGGAGCCACACATTCAATAATTCAATTCAACCTAGGTTCATGAACTGAATTTGTTGCATGATTCTGGGGAATATGGCCACAGTTGTGTTTGTCATCTTTCACCCAATTTGGAGTTTGTGAAGAGAAGTGAAATTTTATAGAATGCTGCTGTTCATGAACCAAGTTGTTCACAAACAGAAGCATTTGTGAAATGAGGTATTACTTACTGTTTTACAGGACAGATATGATATAACACTATAAATTCTAAATTTTCCAGGATAGTTCCAATATCTTGACATATTGTTCCTTTCTATAGGGCCAACTTTTGTAAACCTGTGGCTTAATTTCTGTAGTTGTCAGGCATTTCATGTAAATATACATAAAAATTAATTCATTTGACAGTAAGTTCCCACTATATGCCAGATGCTGTACTAGCATCTGGGGATGCAGGTGTGAACCAAACAGATAATTTCTTACAGAAACTGTGGTAGTGAGTATGGGCAGGGGGTGCACCACAAAGGAAACCAGCAAATAAGGTGGTGAAAAGGAACCACCAGGGGTGAAGCAAAGAGAGTTAGTCTTGTCAGTACTTGAACATCATGCTATGTAAATTTGGGTGTTTCAGGGGTCTTCCTCAAGGAGACCACATTTAAACTGTGATCTAATCAATAGTAAATAGTTTAGATGTGCATACAACATGAAGAAAAAAAGTGAATGTGGAGAGGAAGTACAATAACAAAGACGCTGGGGAGGTCCTTAGGTCACGGTTCTCTGCAGGAAGTGCAGAAATCTTCCTGTGGCTGGAGGATAAGATTTGAACAAGAGAGGCCTGTGACTAGGGGGATAAGGGATGATAGTGGTCAAACTCTCATGAACTCCGGCAAGAAGTTTGAATTCATTCTTACAGTCTCAAGCCAAATTTATGGTCTGCCATAGCCTTCATCACCTTTTTTATTTTGGAAAAGATGGTCGGAGAGTGGGGAAATGCATGTAAGTCAAGTAAGGGCAGCTAATATGTGACTTTATTTCCTACCACTCACATTACCGAGATAACTCTATTTGGAAGGCTTGAATGTCCTCACTCTGACATGAATGTTTTTCTCCTCATTCTTAGGTAACATGTAGTTCTTGTGGTTATAGACAATTACAGAGTCCCACTTTGCCAATCAATGTCCAGTCCAAGATATACATAAGAATTATAAACCTGATTTTAAAGGGAGTACTTCATCCTCTTCCCAAACTTGAAGCCTCAGTGAAGAAAGGGGCCATGGATTTGGATTCTGCCTTTTCTCAATCCTCCAGCATGTCAGCCAGATCACTTAAGGGTCTGGACTTAAGGAGGAGTGGAAAAGAAGATGGAAAGGAATGGAATTGGTCCCTCCTGAATAAAATTCACTTTCTGCTTGCTTGCAAGTTGTTTAAACCATGTCCTGCATCATGTAGGCCTTTTGGGGGGCCTCTTGGAGGATCTCTACTCAAATCTCCTGAGTTTGATTCTCTTGAGCTAAACAAGTGCTTAACTCTTCTGTTTGATAACTTATGTCAGCTCTTTCCTTCACTCCTATGTAGCAGATCCTTACGATGTCTTTTACTACGTGCCCTTAGCTTAATTGGTTCCTCTGCAGCTGGGAGGGTCATTCCACATATCCTGACAAATATGCTACATCTCAGTTTCAGCATCTCCTTTCTTGGCTGCTCTGAGATTTTGCCAAAGTAGGAGAAAATATTTGAGGCCTTGAACAGCCATTACCCTGTATTGTGGAAGGCATGCTAATGCTCAGGAAGTGACCTGTGAAAAAGAGGCAATGAAAATCAATAAACTTCCATTTAATTTGACACAATTCTCTGACCAGTTCTACTAGTTCTTCACATGTTCCTGATTTGGACTTGAACCTCAGTTCCCCATACTATTTACCAGGTCAATAGTTCTCCCTTTTGTGGCTCTTCTCTCATCTTCAGCTCTCTGTTCTCATGTCTTCATTTCTATTTTCAAGTATCACTCTACAAATAAACTCCACCCAGTCCTCGTCTAAGTGAGATACACTTAGTAATCCAAGTTATCTTTCACTTCTTGTTGCTGGGGTCTTGCTACTCTAGAGGAAGGCCAAATAGATGGGATCTCAAACCACACTGCACTTATAACCTCTTCAGTGTTACCCATGTCTTGGCCAAAGGAACCGTAAAAACTTCACTTGATCTGCAAAACCCTAGGAGTGTGAACTGAGACTGCTCAGCTCCCATAACCCAGTCATAGGAATTATTTCTCCCCATTGCTTGCAATAATGCCAAGGGTCTTATTCCATGCATATATTAAAGTAAAAAGACTCAAGACCAGGGGCATGCCTGCACATTTTAAGATGGAAATGAAGGTGAAGTGCAAGTATATATAAAAAGTCATAAGAAACCCATAGGAAACTGTCCACCCTCATCCAGATCCCTGCTTCTGTATGATTCCCAGAAAAGCATGGCAGAGTAGAGAGTCCATGGCACATAAATGTAGGTCATCCAGGGAAGAAGCTCACATATAGTTGCAAAAACCCACCACCCTTCCACCTGGAGGTACATGCAGGTATGCCCCTGGTCCCGAGCCGTTCCCCCTGCCCCATGTAGAGCTTCCAGTCAGACTTGTAGCACTGTAATCTCAAGGATAATAGCCCTGGGTTATGTGATATTCAGTAATAGCTTCTACTAAGCACAAAAAGCACAGGATTACATAATATTAAAAGCAGTAAAATAATGAAGGCTATAATTGTTTTCCTCAGAGATAAAGAAACTACTTAATCAAATATGATCTATAAAAAAGAAGAATCGGGCAAAAATACTCTTGGAAATTAAAATCGATAAGTCCCTCCGTCACCATTCTTCCCTCCATGATTTTTTGAGGGAATGGGTGGAAGAAATTTTGAAATCTATCTTACTGGAAATGGAAAAAAATAGATATGGATATCATGTAAAAAAGGTAAGAAATTGGAGTATTAACCTGGAAACTCTAATACCTCACTGATGAAAATTATAGAAATTTGAGAACAGAGAAAGCAGTTGGGAACATATCTCAAAGAAATATTTATGTCAGGGGACACTGACTGCTACAAAAAATAAATCTTTACTATCAATGGCCTTAAAAATCCATGTACCTTTCTCTTTCATATGACACAGATTACGGGCCTCCAAGTAGCATCTTTCTTCATGACAGCTAAGGGATCTATAGTCCTTCTACTTTGTGATTCTGCCATCCAAGCACCTTAATATTCATTGCATTCATGTGGGAAATTGGGGAAAGAACACAACTCATCTGCTTTTTCACTGCCTTAACCCAGAGTAACATGTACTGTTTCTCTTATTCTATTTTTGAGAACTTATCATTTGGACTAATTGGATACAAAGGGTGGGCTGGGGCAGGGATAATGAACTCTGGAAAGAGTAAAGAAAAATTCTAATGAGAATTTAACTGTATCTGCTACATAATTCAAGAAAGATCTCCAGAATACAAGTACATGACTCTCCATATTGAGAAGACCTCTCTGAGAGCATAATTCAAATAATAAAATATGACCCACATCATGGGACATGATTGTGAAGTTACAGGTGATTAGAAAAGAATCCTAAAATCCTTTAGGGAGAAAAATCAAGAATGAAAACAATTTTGGATATAACAAATCTGGGATCTGGAAGATAATGGAGCAATGATTTCAAAAACTCTTACGGTAAAATAGCTTTCAACTTAAAACACTATCTCAGCTAACCTTGAGATTGAGAATAAAACAAACATTGATTTAAATATCTCATGTATTTTTCCATAAAATAATCCTGGAACACAGACCACACTACAGTAAACCAAGAAAGAAGTGAGGTTCTGAAACAGGACATCCAACAAAGAAAATAAGAAAAAATAATACCCAGGCAGATGGCAAAGAGAAGTTTTAAGAAGGCAACTGTTAGAAGTACATGGACATAATTAGCCTTAATGGAAAATGAAGATTAAGAACATTGGGGAGGTAGTCACAGAGGAGAAACAGGTAAATGATACATGAACTGGGACATCTGACTGCATGGGAATCTGTATTGTCCTAATATTATAGGACATAGGAAGAACTAGTCATAAGAATAAAGATTACTAAGCAAAGGAAAATAGGACAGGGATCAGCATGAGAAAAAAGTGGTTTACAAGAAAATTAGTTTAATCGTAGTACCCATTTGGCTTATACTCACCCAATAACACTGAATGACAATTTAATACAAAGTTATTATCTACTCATATTTGAACGATGGATTGAGGGGAAGAGGGATGTAAAAAAACCACATAATTATATATATATCAAAATGGCTGCTAAATAGATGATGTCACTTACAAAACTGGTTCCATTGTGAAATTGACTTAATTTGAGCTAATTTTGGGTTTTGCAGCTTGTTATCTTATTTAAACTATTTCTTCCAAGTGTCCCCAAAAGATGTTGAAAAGTTTAAATTTTCCATTACGATGACCCAGAAAGTTCATACTCTGGTGTACAGTTTCCGCTACCAACACATGGCAATGAGAGACCCAAAAGACAAAAAAAGGATCTCATGATGAAAATAAAATATACCTGTGATCCAGAAATATAGCAAAAGGCAACAATGGTAGGCAGAGATGAAGCCAGTGGCCTCTTGGTCTCTAGGTCTGATAGTGGAACTGGTCTTATGCAAACTGAGGGAGTCCCTGATTCTCATCTCCTCTTCAGAGGCCCTGGGCAGGCACATGATTAAAGCCAGGGCTGAGGCAGGGTCATCTCTTCCTGGATTAATGAAAACAGACTGAAAAGCTCGCCACCACATACTACCTGGACTCAGAGTTGGTTAACAAAAAGTTAATCAAATCAACAAATGGCTCAGGGGCCAAGTCTGCTATAATTCTAGCTCACTTAAAAAGGCAAGGGATCTGAATTGCATTTTAAACTTGGTTCTAGAGTTGTAGTCTAGTGTTTGGGAAAGCAAACAAAGTTACTAGAACCAAATGAGTTATCACTGGGTAGGAATGAAGAAAGAGAGAATGCCTGCAGAATCTCTCTCTCAAAACGAACTTCCAAACCAAATGCAAAAACAAGTGAAGGAATCTAATACTAAAACATTGAAAAAGACATCATTACTTGAGTTTTTCCCGCTTAAAACGAATTTATACAGATGTCTGGTAAACACTTTAAAGTACACAGGTTTTGCTTGCAGGAAGGTGGAATAGACAGACTTTGCCTTATTTCTACAACTGTGTACACTAAAATCCTTGACTATTACACATGAAATAAGCATAATAAGCCAATGAAGGTGAAGAAAAGAAGGGAGACTAGCTAGAGATCTTGAGATCTAATTTTCTTTCTGCATCACAGGTTTCAGACTGGATACCTAGAAATGTCGCTAGTAACAGACAAAAAAGCCAAAGCAAAATCAGCTCTTTCTCAACAAAGGACTATGAAAAGGGCAAACAGGTAATCAAAAGAACGGGTAGCAACTAAGCCCTCTACTCCATCCACATTCCACAGAAAACAAAATCTGCAGCTGAGCCTCCAACTGTGCACAAAGGGAGAGTGCCAAGCCTGAATTTGCACCCTGGTCAGCCTGTGAGGAGGTCCCTCTGCCACCCACCACCACTAACTCAGTTGAAATGGTACCAGAGATGTGGAGAACTGAGAACGGAGGAAGTGAGTGCTCTGATGACTGTAAAACATCTAAACTGAACAAAGACATGAGTTCCAATTGAAAGAATGCCCCAAGTACCAGGAGGATAAATGAAAACAAATCAGCACCTAACACATTGTAGTAAAAGTACTGAATATGAGGAGTGCCATACACAGATCCTAAGGAGCTGCTACAAAAAAGAGAGAACTGGCTTGTATTGATTAGATTATCAGCACATTTCTTCATAATTGCACATTGATCTAGAAGATATTAGATCAATGGTCTCAGATAGTTGGGGGTAAATGCTAGCCTAGGATTGTATGCCTGGTTACCTATCATTCTAAAACACAAACCAACTAAAGCCATTTTCAGTTCCACAAAGGCAGAGAATCACAGAGAATAGGGAGCAAGGAAAAAGAAAAAAAAGTGGAAACCCAGAAGAAAATGCAGGAGACAAGAAGTAATGGGGAGCATAAATTTAACAAAATATGTAAATAAACATAACTAAAAGATAAGCAATAATGCTTATAAAAAAGTAAAAGTAAAATTGTGGACATTAATGAGAGATGAATTCAGGAGAGAGAGAGAGAGATAGAGAGAGAGAGAGAGAGAGAAAGGAGATGGAAGTTTCAATAGATATTTAAGGCATAAATTCCTTGCCATAGCCCAGAGAAGGGCAATGCTAGCAAATATCCTTAATGTTGTTAGAAAAATTTAAACACAGTGTGTATTCTAACATGTATAATAGCAACTGATGTAATATTAAATGCAAACTTATTTTTTAAAGTACAATGGATTGAAAAGTTATTAATACTACAGAAATCAGAAAGGAAAATCAAAAATAGTGGCAAAGAAAAAGGCTAAAGAAAAAGAAAAAAAGTCAATAAAGATAAAGATAGCCAATAAAAATAAATGCAAAAAATGAATATACTTGTTAAACATGGAGATAATCAGATTGGATTAAAAAAATAAATGCAACCATATGCTGTTCACAAGTGAAATGCAAAACAAAATGACAGAAAATATTTTAAAATAATGGAATTTTTAAAAGATATCAAGACAAAGACCAATTACCAAAATAAAAGGGGTATATTAATGTATAATGTAAAGTAGAATTTAAGAAAAATATATTAAAAGGGAAAGAAGAGATACTAAAATAAGGAATGGGCAAAGAAAAAGTAATGATGTCATGAGGCTATTACAGGATTTGGGAGATTAATAAAATATGGTTGACTAGGAGTTGTTTGTATCAAGAATCAGATTTCTTTATATTTCTGGTTTTATTAAGAGGATTGAAGTTTATACTAACAAGCACAATATTTAAAAAGAGGTAGTGAAGTGAATAATTTGCAAAGGACAAAAAGCATGTTTGTGTATATTTTACAATTCCCTGATTATCAGAAAACAAAGTGATTAAATTTGATAATAATGAGATAGTCAGATTTATTAAGCTTTCATTCTCAATTTTTAGTGTCTACACATACTAGAAACCGTTTAGAAGAAATTTAAGTTTTACAAAGCTCGAAAATTGTTAGAATGTATAAATGTTATGATTTAGGAATATTTAAAAGGCTACTCATTATGTACTTAATAAGAAATAACTGCCTCATATGAATATTAAAAGTTTTTATATAATGAATTTGACATGAAAGTTGGGTATATTGAGTCACACTTTGAAGGAAATTACAGAAGATACTTGCCAGCAAATTAAGTCAGTGAATATGAATGGTTACATTAATACTATTTTTCTTTAAGAGAATGCCCACACTCTTATCATATCTATGCTTGCTTTCCCACTTTACAATTTTGATTATATTCTAAACATAACTAAGGGAGTCATTTTTATTGGGTTATTTGCCATAAAGCTTTTATAACTTATCATTTTCATGTCCAAAAGATCTCACATTGCTAGCCATTGCATGTTAATTTTGCACAGGTTTGATTGCTTTACAAAGCTCCTGTCGATGTTAACACAGTCTTAAAGGCAGATATTATCAATCTAAATATGGTTAAGTAAAGCAAAACAATGTCACTCAGTGGAATATTCAGCCTAATAATTACCCAGCAGAGCTGATGAACATGCAATCATATTGATAGGATAATGTGGGATGAAAGACACTTGGAGCATAGCTCTATTCATACTCTGTCATTATGGAAAATGCAACACATATTAAAAGACAATTAATCAAAAGCTATTGCAACTGGGCAATGAGATTAAAATTGATTTTCTCCTCTTTTACAAAATTGTTCATACATAATTATTCTTATAATTAAATGCTTTTTATTTTTATAAATTTTGCAAAATTGCCATTCAAAGTAATGAAGTAATTCAAATAAGAATGACAAAAGACATAGATTTTTAAAATTTGAAAAATATGTTCAAGAAAGCAGAATGCACACAGCATTAAGATGTTCATTCACAATGGCACATTTGATGGTAAAAGGGTGAAGGAGTTTAGCCAAGGAACAATTCAAACCCCCAGAAGAAAAGCAACAACTTGAGAGTTAAGCACTTCAGATTTTTTATTAGCTCTTAGCAAATAAAGTAAGATTAAAGGAAAGCATCAGAGACAGCCAAGAGATCTTCACTCTTCACCCTCCTCTTAGTTTTGGCAGTGTGCACGAAAAGAACTAAATAAAGACCATGTGTTCTATTATTTTACCTGGCCAGCAGGCTGTAGGGATTTGGAGGAAAGTAAAAGAAGAAATACTTTCCTTACCATTCAGGTGCACAGGTCAGTTTGGGGAGCTTAACTTTGCTTACACTGGTAATGGCCACTCAACGCAACAGAAAGTAGTCAGTATAGAGCAGAACCAGTCACAACTTGATTTCTCACGGGGCTTAAGAATGTTCATTATGACCGCCTGCAGCAGTGTTGGCCTTTTTCTCCTTTCAAAACTTGCTGTATGTACCTACCATGCACTTCACCAAGCCTCCCTTCTGTCTCTGACTCTTAGTTCATGTCTGGAAGAGGATGAGGCAGACTGGCAAGCATGTTTCCCAAATCTGAAACAGGAGTGAAATCAGAATAAGAATTTCAAAGTCCCATCTTGGATTGAGTTAAGTTTAATAACTTGTTCTTAGAACGCTCTGATCTAGTTGTTTAGAAATCTAATTGAAATACAAGTGAAAACTGAATGTCCAGTCAAGAATACTTGGTAGAGACTCTTGACTTTCTGTGTATCATGCGCTCTCCCCAACCCAGGAATGGTGGGGGGCATCCCAATAATACACGTGCTGACACCTGCCCTCTGTCTTGGATAGAATTCCAAAGAGATAGGGAATTAATCTCTTTCTTGTCCTGGGTTTAGCTTCCTGAAGTTTTTCTTGTAAGCATGAACCCAAAGCAGATCATGGAACTCAACTTCAATGCTTGACCGCATGTCCGACTTTTATTATTTAACATGGAATCTACCCAGAATCCAGGGAGGAAACAGTACATCAACAACACTCACTTAAAACTACCTTTTAGTACGCATTCTTCACCTTGATTGCATCAAACAGTCTCTTGCTCAAATCTTCACCAACATAGAGCCAATTGGATGATCTACTGCTCCACCTCTAATTACTGTCCTCTGTATTAGCATATGAGCTTTTCTATATTATTGAAGTAAGATGATAGTCTTAGTTATTGGGCAAGCAGGAGTAAAACCTGTAGAGTGGTTGTGTCATCAACCTTTATGATGTCTAGCCAGTTTCCCATGGGCCTCTTAGTTCCCCATATCCTGTGGTTAAAAGAATGGAAATAATGTCACAGCCCTGCTGTGTTATATGCCCATTCTGTCTTATTCTTGCTCAGAGGTTTGACTGACCTCCATAGTGCCTATGGGATTGATGAATTTAACTCATACTAGCTGATCTTGAGGTCTACACAATAAAGATGCCCTTGATAGATCATTTCTACCTAACAATATTTTCATAAAAATTGATATTATTTACTGCTACTAGGCAAGTGTTTGTGATTATAAAGGTACATTTGTCTTCTTTGCCTCCGGCTCATTACTGAAGATCTGAGGATAGTGCTGTAAGACTTTTTTTGAAACTATCAGTTTTCTTATTTTCAATAAGAAATTTTTGTGCTTTCAATAGACAGACATAGGATTTCAATAAGAAAGATAGTTCTGCTCTGGAATGAGGTTGATATTTGTCATGAGTTGTTCATCTACTCACTGTCCTTAGGGATTTCCTTGGAATCTTTGGTAATCACAGAAAGACAGTAAAATAACATCTGACAATTGTGATCATATCCAAGAAAATCCAAAGCAAAAGTGCCAATCAAACTTGCCTTTCAAATAGTTTACCATTTCAAAGGAAGTCTTTGCTGAGAAGAGTAGCTAGAGCCAAAGAAAACTCAACACTACTATATCATAAATTCATATTGCTCAATTTTTAGCTGGAAGCCAAGGGCCCAATGGTCAATGGAAATATTTACTACTATCTGCAAGTTCTTCCATGAATTTTTAAGTTCGTGTGTTTTCATCTCAATGGTAATCTAAAAGCAACA
>RJWM01025575.1:0-29150 GCA_004363535.1 Dasyprocta punctata | reverse complement strand
TTTTTTGCGGCACTGGGGATTGAACTCACAACCTTGCGCTTGCCAGGGCAGGCGCTTAAGCTGCTGAGCCAAATTCCCCAGCCCTGGTTTTTTTGAGGCAGGGTTGCATTATGTAGCTCAGGCTGGCCCTGTGCTCGCGTTGTAGCCCAAGCCAGCCTCGAACTCACAACGCTCCACCTACCTCAGCCTCCCAAGTGCTGGGATTAAAGGCGTGCGCCACCACGCCCAGCTAGCCCTAGTTTTTTGAGACAGGGTTGCATTATGTAGTTCAGGCTGGCCTTGCAATCACATTGTAGCGCAAGCTAGCCTCGAACTCACAATGCTCCTCCTACCTCAGCCTCCCGAGTGCTGGGATTAAAGGCATGCGTCACCATGCCCAGCTATTAAGATCTGAAACTTTAAACACCAACACAGTGCTGCATGGAAAAGTCCACCCCTGACCATAGTGTCAAGTCATAGTCAATTGCAGGTGCACTAAATCTATCGTGTGAAGTCTGGACACCATGGTGCATACCTATAATCCCAACACTCAGGAGGCAGAGGCAGAAGCATCTCTGCGAATTCGAGGCCAGCTTGGGCTACAAAGTGAGTTCAAGGCCAGCATGAACTGCATAGTGAAAACTTGTCTCAAAAAAAAAAGAATCTATTGTGTATGGTGTACATGAAACACCCAGGGATTTTGTGTTTACACTTTGGTCCCATCCCAAGATCTCTCAATTGGTATAATTTCAAATTTAACAAAAATATCCAAAGACTTTTGGTCACCAGCACAGAGAACGAGAAATCTCATGGTGTGTCTTTCAAAACTGATTGTGTTACATGCAAGGCCCCCATGCCTTGAAGGACACAAAATGAGTGAGACCCAGACTCTGCCTTCAGTGAGTTACCAGTTAAATGAAATCCCCGGAAACCAACTCGTGCCTTCTGGGAAGGCAATGGAGGCTTCTTGCAACCTGCCACTCCCTCCTTCCCTGATATGTACCAAGCTCCAGATATAAGTGACAGATGGGCAGAGGCATAGTCTACCCATCTGTTACTCTGGGTGAAACAGACACCACTACCTCCATTCCACTTAAAACCAGCCTTACGGGGCTATGGCTTGGTGGTAGAGCTCTTGCCTAATGTGTGTGAAGCCCCGGGTTTGCAATCCCCAGCACTGCAAGGCAGCCTTACATTCATGGCCAACTTCTGCACACAGATGTTTTCCCTCCCTGCTGAGCCACACAAGGCTTCTGTGCACATCCTAAGAGCTCAGCAAATGCTGCTGACTGCTGACTGATGGCCCCAGCCCGGGGTTCCCACATTCATGCTTTGCCACACCCAGCCCCCTATCCCAGGAAGTTTATCCTGGCCCTTCCAACTCCATGTGGACAAAACTCCTGGCCAGCTAAAGGGCCACCACTTCTATGCCTCCTGTGTCTGCCTCTCAGAGCACTTACTGCCCTGTACTCAGGACTGCACCATCTCTGCCCAAGTGCGTGCCATCATTCTGAACACCAGAGCTTGATACCCGGTAAGTACTGATGTCAGATTTGTGCATAATAGAACACCAACTTAAAACAACAACTACTTATTTAATTCATGGTTTCCAGGGTCATTGTTTTAGGCTGGGGTTAACTGGGAAGCTCTTCTAGTCTCAGATGGATTCCCTAATGCATGTGGGGTCAATTGCAGGGTAGCCAGCAACCTCTGCTTCTAGCTGTCAGCAAGCAAGTGGGCCACAGAGCTCTGGCCTCCCAGTGGGAACACTGAGCTCCTTCACATGGAGTTTCAGGGCTCCAAGAGTAGGAGTGGGTCATGTACCTCCTTGCTAGGTCCAGGCTCCAAAGAGGTGCTTCTTCATTTCTACTGCTGTATGGATGAAACCAAATCGCAAGCTCAATTCAGGGTCAAAGGTGGGAGGACAGCAGAGTCACCTGGCAGAGAGCCTAAGGACAGGGACGGGGAGATAATTGAGCTCATGTTCCTGTCTCCACCATTGCTCAGTGAATAAGCCCACAATACCATGCACACAGTGACCACCCAGTAAATAATGACATCACTGAATGTTTCAATCACAGTGTGCATTGCTCCCTGCAAAGCAGTTGTAACCCTTAATCCTGATACATCAACTTCCTTGGATTGAGCAATGCCTAGCAGATTAGTAAAGAATGCTTCTGGGTGTGTCTGGGTAGGTCCCGGAAGGGCAGCCTTGAATGTTTTGGTCCCTTCCGCCCATTCCTCTCTGGTCCTGGCCCCATGTTCTACCTCCCCCCATCATGAAGGAAATAGCCTTGCTCCACTGCACCCTCCCACTCTGATGGTCCTGCCTTGGAGTCAGATGGCCCTGGACATCTGTGCCTCCTGTGCCTCTGCCCAGAGCTGGGTCACCCACAGCCAGGAATGGGGTGGGGGGGAGGGGAGTTATCCCATAGCAGAAAGCAGTTTAAGAGGATTTCCTCCTCCTCCTCCTCTTCTTCCTCCTCTTCCTCCTCTTCTTCTTCCTCCTCTTCCTCCTCCTTTTCTTCCTCCTCCTCTTCCTCCTCTTCCTCTTCCTTCTTTTTTTTGAGTCAGGGTCTCACTATGTAGTTCAACGTGGCTTTGAACTCACTGTGGAGCCCAGCTGGCCTCAGACTCATGGTGATCCTCCTGCCTCAGCCTCCTGAGTGCTGGGGTCACAGGTGTGTGCCACCCCACCCAACCAGAAGATTCTTTCTTGAAGTCCCTTTTCAAAAAGACACAGCCTGGTACAAAGTACCCACTATGAGCCCCCTGCTGGCACTTCAGAATTTGCAAAATGAGCAAGAAACAGTTAATCAAGCCGGGCGTGGTGGCGCACGCCTTTAATCCCAGCACTCAGGAGGCTGAGGTAGGCGGAGCGTTGTGAGTTCTAGGCCGGCTTGGGCTACAACTCGAGCACAAGGCCGGCCTGAGCTACATAGTGCGACCCTGCCTCAAAAAACCAGGGCTGGGAGTTTGACTCAGTGCCTTAAGCGCCTGCCCTGGCAGGCGCGAGGTTGTGAGTTCAAGCCCCGGTGCCGCAAAAAAAAAAAAGAAACAGTCAATCATTCTCAAGGTGGCACTTTTGCTTGCACTGTGGGAGGGAAGATTTACTGAAAATGATTTAAAAATGAATATACTTAGTATTTCCGAAGCTTCAACCATTGTCAGGCTCCTCCCAATTTTACTGGATCTCAGCCCCATCTGGTGGTGAACTCGAGTTACTACCACAGGCTCAGAGAGCCTGCTCAGTCTGCATGTTTTCCCCGACTCAGGATGCAGCGCCATCGCCCCCGTGCCTTGAAATAGGCATGATGGCTCATTGATACCATAGAGATCAGCACACTCTGCTACTCAGCGACCCACAGCCCTGCAACGGTTTGCCACCACCTTCTGTGTACCTTCTTTTCTTCCTTCTTCTCGGTATTGGAGACTGAACCTGGGGCCTTCACACTGAGCTACATCCCCAGCCCTTTTTGTTTTTTTAAGACAGGTTCTCTCTATGTTATTCAAATTGGCTTTGAACTCACTTGTAGCCCAGGCTGGCCTTGAATTTATGATCCTCCTGCCTCTCTGAGATTATAGGCATGCACCATCATCCCCAGCTTATGCAACCCTCTAAAAAAAATTTTTTTTTTTTTTTTTGAGACAGAGTCTCACTATGTAGTTCAGGCTGGTCTTGAACTCATGGCAAGCTTCCTAAGTGCTGGGATTACAGGTGCACGCCACCACACCCAGCCAGAGACAGGGTTTTTTTTCCTATCAATTGACTTACTTTTTAGCTTTAAGATGTTTATTTTTAAAATACACATTACACCACTACAACAAAGGGAAACTTTATGTTGTTGCAGAATTCAAGAGATCAGAGAGACCAGTGGGGAAAAAGGAGGATTTATTTCCAGGATTTTAGATGCACATCGACCCAGCCAAACTCACATCCAAAGTGCTGGGCACTAGAACAAAAGAAAGGTTCTAGTTTTAAACATTTGGCAAAGGGGCCTTCAGAAACTTGGTGGGGTAGGGGAAGCAAGGGTACAGAAGCAAGACAGAGCAATTAATAACTTATCTTTGAAAGAAAGCAGAGCCTTAGGAATCCTGCAAGAACAAGGTGACAGTTGAGAAATGCAAAGTAAAACAACACTGAGATTCTACCTCACCCCAGTGAGAATGTCTATTATCAAGAAATCAAGAGACCATCCTGGGCTACAAAGTGAGTTCAAGGCCAGCCTGAACTGCATTGAGAGACCCTGTCTCAAAAAGACAAAAAAAAAAAAAAAAAAAAAAAAAAAAAAAAAAAAAAAAAAAAAAAAAAAAAAGAATCAACCCATAACAAATGCTGGAGGGGCTAAAAAATCAACCCATAACAAATGCTGGAGGGGCTATAGAGAAAAAGGAACCCTTCTCCACTGCTGGTGAGAGTGTAGACAGGTACAAGCACCCTGGAAATCAGTGTAGAGATTCTTCAAAAAACTAGGCTTGGAGGTCCCATTTGATGCAGCTATTCCCCTTCTGGGTATCTTCTCAGAAAAATTAAAAACATCATACCACAGTGATATATGTACACCCATGTTTATAGCAGCACAATTTGTAACAGCTTGATCTTCGAAACAACCTAAATCCCATCAACTGAACAATGGATAAAAAAGATGTGGCATTTTTATACAATGGTGTACCACTCAGCCACAAAAAACAATAAACTTGAGACTTTTATAGGTAAATGAATGCAACTAGAGACGATACACATAAGCGAAATAAGTCAGACTCACATGTGTAAGCATCATATTGTCTCACTAGTGTGAGAAGCTGAAAGAAATAATATATATTATATATGTATATAAAAAGTAGTTAAGATAGTTATGCTACTAATTTATCTTAGTTCATTGAAAAGAAAGGTTTGTGCTAACATTGTTTGGACAATTAAATACAAATACCTTGTACTCTGAGTAACTAAAGATAACAATACACAATATATTAACCATTGTTAACCTCTAATTATCTTGTTTTGAATTTTTGTTTCCTTTTTTCTTTTCTTTTTTTTTTTAAAAAAAGAATGAGATGATATAAACTGTGTTTACAGGGCATAGTTCCCAATCTTTTTTTTTTTTTTTGTCTTTTTGAGACAGGGTCTCACTATGCAGTCCAGGCTGGCCTTGAGCTCACTTTGTAGCCCAGGCCAGTCTTGAACTTGTAAGGATTCTTCTGCCTCAGGCTCTTGAGTCCTGGGATTACAGGCCTGTGCCACAATGCCTGGCATAGTTCCCAATCTTATCTGTTCCAGAACAAGAAGTTATAGATACAGAGAAGGAATAGGGGAGTTCTAGGGAGATTGCTCTTTAAATCCCACTGCAAGCTGGGCGTGGTGGCGCATGCCTTTAATCCCAGCACTCGGGAGGCCGAGGTAGGTGGAGCATTTCGAGGCCGGCTTGGGCTACAGCGCCAGTGCAGCCAGCCTGAGCTACATAGTGTGACCCTGCCTCAAAAATCTAGCGCCAGGAGTTTGGCTCAGTGGCCTAAGTGCCTGTCTGGCAGGTGCGAGGTTGTGAGTTCAATCCCCCATGCTGCAAAAATAAAATAAAATAAAAATAATAAATAAATAAATCCCACTTCATTCCCCAATACGTTTTAAAACAGAGCATCACTATCATTAACATTTGCCTTATTACTGGTGGGAGTTGGCTCCCTACTGGGCAAAGGGAGAATTATAACAAAAAGGAAAACAGACCTCTGTGTTGAACTTCGAGCTCCAGTCATGCATAGACTGGTCAGCTTCTGGGGTGACTAGAGCAGGGCTGTTGTCTCCAGTGGCAGCCCAATCTTCTCACAAGATCAGCTGGTTCAGGTGGTCTGGATCCTGCTGGCTGGGCCACCTGACCATTGGCTTCCATCTACTGTGGTGGATCTAGGAGACAATTCCTGTAACTTTAACAGCAGAAGGGGTAGACAAGATTACAGTATGGGGCCCATCCCAAATGAGCCCCAGAATTGTTGGATTTTTTTTTTTTAAACTAACACAGCATTTAGGCTCAGGTTTAAATGGCTATATTGGGTCTGTCAGGCTTATGGCCATTTTTTCGTGTATCCAACCATGAATATCTCACATGGCTATTTCCAAAGCTTGTGTCTGTCTCCTTGGAGACAATTTCCCTAGTTTACAGGGATTTCCTTTAATTTGACCTACGATTGGAGGTGGCCAGCCAAACAGTATTTCATAAGGAAAATATCTCCGCTTGTTTGGTGAAGGTGTACTAGATTTGGAGGAGGACTATGGGCAGGACTTGGTCCCATCTCAAATAGTTTTCTTGGCAACATTTTCTCACCAATTGTTTAAGTGTCCAGTTCTTGTGCTCCAGTTTTCCTGGGTTCTGAGGCTGATAAACTGAGTGAAGCTTCCACTTCATTTTTAACATTTGTGTGAGCTCCTGGACCATCTCAGCTACAAATGCTGAGCCTTGGCTTGACACCAAGGTCGGGGCAATCCAAGTCTAGGGATGATGTCTCTTAACAGTGCATGGATTACCTTTTGGGTTTTTTCTGTTCAGGTGGGGAAAGTTTCTATCCATCCTGAGAAGGTGCTGGCAAGCATCAACGTATACTGATAGACTTCCACTCACTCGAGGCACTTCAGAGCTCCCATCAAAGGATTTCCATCATTTTTCCTTGATATAATTTCCAGATTTCTGAGCTAATCATGTCTTTTTTTTTTTTTTTTTTTTTTTTTCCGGCACCGGGGATTGAACTCACAACCTCGCGCCTGCCAGGGCAGGCACTTAAGGCACTGAGCCAAACTCCCGGCCCTGGTTTTTTGAGGCAGGGTCGCACTATGTAGCTCAGGCCAGCCTTGCGCTCGCGTTGTAGCCCAAGCCGGCCTCGAACTCACAACGCTCCACCTACCTCAGCCTCCCGAGTGCTGGGATTAAAGGCGTGCGCCACCATGCCCGGCTTAATCATGTCTTTTTATTTGGAGAGTAATTTGGGGTCTTTGGGAGAGGAAGCTCTGGAATGCGGAGCATAGCTAGGGTTCCCCTATGTGGCCCACTTTGCTTTCCTGTCTGTTTTTTGGTTTCCTCTGCCTTCTAATGTTCCAGGCCTCTGGGGCCCCCTGCAATGTATAACAGCTACTTTTCTTGGGGCCCATGTAGCATCTAGGAGTTATAAAATCTCTTTTTTGTACTTCATCTCTTTTCTCCCAGCCATTAGGAGCACTCTATTATATATTTGGTGTCAGTATAGATGTTAACCTTTTTGTTTTTTGTCAGCAAAAGAGCCCTTGTCAAGGCTTTCAGTTTTGCCTGCTGGGCTGAGGTTCTGGCAGGCAGATGTTGGCCTCTAGCAGAGTCAAGTCACCATTGCATATCCTGTCTGTTGGACCCTTTTTAGTATAAGCATACAGTCATGTGGGGGTGTCCAGGTTTGACTGAGCTGGTAGCTGGGTTAAGAGTATTTATCATCTCTAGAGTGATGCAAGGATTTTCTCTTAAGAGCCCCAGATACTAAGTCATCCTCAGATTTGACAACCAATGGTATCCTCTCTGGTTCATTAAGGTTATAACTGATTGTGGTACCCAAATGGTCAGCTGTTAGCCCAAGGTCAGCTTGTTAGCTTTCTGCATCAGCAGGGCAGTGGTGGCAAGTATCTTGAAGCATAGGGGCCATCCTAGGGCCACAAAGTCCGTTTTGATAAGTATGCTGTTGAACTGAAGGAGAAATTAAAATTTTAAATAAAGCCTGCCAAAAGAGCCTGCCAAGAATAGCTGCTAGGACCAGGCAGACATGTCCATGTCCAGACAAGCCTGCAAACAGAACATTTCTTCCCTCCTGTAACCCCTGTCTTTACTACTTTTGTATAACTGAGGCCTTACAGTGTAATTTAAAATGTAGCAGGACATTTCTTCCTTTGTATAACCCATACTTTGTATTTGCTTACAACGTAACCTGAAATATTTAAACTCCCTCAGTGACCTGTGATGTCACCGGACCTTCCAATCATAATGCACTAAATCTGCCTCTGTATCTCCCCCTTGATCTCCCCATAAAAACCCCAAAACCCCGCCAAGCAGGGCTCTGACTCTTTGGGAGAGACCCCAGTCAAGCCCACCAGTGTAATCAACTGCCTCCTAAACCTCCTCAGTGCTGTTTCTTCCCGGGTCTGGTCTGTTTTCCCTAACAGGATAATGTTAGGGTCCCATGACCTGGGTTAAGACTCCTACGGCCCCTTTTTTGTTGTTGTTGTTCATGGACATATAAAAAGGAAGGGATGGCTATATCTGATAGTCCTAAGGTTGCAGCCCAAGTCAGGGCCTTTTTAATTTGTTTAAATGTTTTCTCCTGGTTATGTTTCCAGAGGAGGAGCTCTTTATTTCCTCCTTGGATGGCTTATCTGTATCATTCATCTTTACTTGTCAGCCTCCAGTTCCCTTTAGCCTTTTCATAGCACATTTAGCTTTTGTCTTCTGTTGTGCCCATTATTTTGTTTTTTCCTGCAGCTGAGCCATTGTTACATGTTTTTCCTTCAGGGTGTGATTTAGCTGTGTAATGTTTTTTTGCAGAGGAGGTGTCTTGGTTACTTTTCACTGGTTGCTGAGACAAAATACCTGACGCCCAAAATTGGGGAAGGAAAGGTTTATTTAGCTTACAGTTTTTGGAGGTTTCAGTCCATAATCAGCTGGCTCCAAGGCAGGGTGACATGGCACGGGGCAACACTTCAAGGCAGCACCAGCAACAGCAGCCAGAGCCAGAAAGGGGGAAGAGCAAGCCTGTTCTCCTCCCTTATATTGTACACAGGATTCCCCCACCCCCCCAACCCCGCCCCAGGGTGGGTGTAGCCATTCACAAATCTCCTTGCCTTCCTTTGCACAGGATGAAGATATTTACAAAGAACCCTGGCTCACTGCTGAGTCTCTTAGTTAAACTTCTGACCTCCTCAAATTGACATAATGAACAGGTAACTGCTTGGGGGCTACACCCCAGGATGTAGAGCTGTTGAGTTAATTAAGCTTCTAGACTTCTCAAATTGACACAATGTATAAGCCATAACAGGAGACAAGCTTGCTTTGTAGCTTTGCCTCTGTTTTATATTGAATTGTCTCTAGGGTTACCTGTACTTGTAGTGTTCCTTCTGTTTGCCACAGCTGCCTTTTTGTGTCCTTGGCCTCCAGTTGTAGTTACTCCAGTGACTGTAGAGCCTTCTGGCTTTTTCGAGTTGTCTCAGCTTCAGCCTTCATGTGTAGGGCCAGTTTTGCTTCTGCTTGATGCTTGTGTTGGCTCTCCTCTGGCATTTGTCTCTGTAAGTGCTTGGCCTCCTCTTGTGCTTGTTGCTTTTGGGTTTTGTCTCCTCTGTCCATGTATACAGATTCTGTAGCTCATCCTTAGCCCTGTCTTTCTGTGCTCAGTTGTCTCCAGCTATAGGTGTACCATGTGGATCTCCTTTTGATATACAACCTGTTGTGTTTGGTTGACTCCACCTGTTGGGTCTGGTCTTGGATATTTGCCTCCTAACTCTGCTGCAGATGTTATAGCTCTTCCTAGAGACCATGCGTTTGTGTGTCTACCATTTTCTCTTTTTGCCATGTCATCTCCTCTGGCATGTGTCATAGTTTTTGTGCTTCTAGCTCCGCTTGTACTTTGGCCTGGGCATGTGTCTCTGTTTTAGTCGTTCTATTTCTTTCACCTGCAGTGAGACCATGTTGCTTTACATTTGGCATGTTTTGGGGCCTCTTTGGCCTCTTCAGTCACTCACCAAGTTGCCTCTGTCTCATCGTGTAGTCATTCTAGAATGTTCATGTGTTTTCTCCTTTGTCTGTAGTCATATTTGGGTAGGCTCTTGGGCCAGCTATAGCTGTTGAGTTGACTCTTGTTCTCTTTGCTTCTGTAGGTGCTGCATCTCCTTTATCTTGGATTTGAATCATTTGGCTTCCTTTTGTACAGTCTAGCACTGTCTTGTGGCTTTTTTCTCAGTTGTTAGGCTAATTCATACAAGTTTTTTTTTTTTTTTACCTCGTGGTGCTGCTGTTTTTTCTCTGCTGCCAACTGTTGCTGTCAAGCAGACCCCAGTTTTGCCTTTTTCTTGTTGTGCAGTGTGTTCTCAGCATTGCTGCAACTATGTCCCAGTTCCAGTTTTAGCTCTTTTTTTTTTTTTTTTTTTTTTTGGTGCTGGGGATTGGACTCAAGGCCTTATGCTTGCCAGGCAGGCGCTTATGCCACTGTTTAGCTCTATCTTGTTAAAGTAGCTTTCTCAAAGCTCACCTTCAGTGCAAGGATTTTGTTTTTAGTCATTGCTATTGCCTCAGAATGCTTTCCATTAGCCCTTTATGTCCCTTGAGTTCACTCTTTTTTTAAATTAATTAATTTTTTTCTTTTTTTGAATTTTTTTAAAATTTTAAACAGAAAAAAGTAAGAGATTACAGTAAAACAGAATTTCAAAATGGCCCAATAGGAGAGTAACAATAATCAACACACTGCACATTGTTATAATGACAGTGGTTGTTTAGAGTATAAGATATAGACATGACACATCGTCCAGAAGATTATTGGCACAAACTTTCCCCCCTTTATTTATTAAAGAGAGTAAAACAGAACAGTAAAATGAAACAAAACAAAACAAAACAATGATAGGGCAGTGGGCAATCCCCAATTGTTACTATATTGCATATTGCTATCCTCTAAATACTTGCTCAGAGGACTGACCCCAGGCTTGCAAAGTCAATCAATCAACACAAATGTCAGGTTTCATCCCTACTTCCGTTATCATCTCAGCCTGTTTTGCATCTGGTTGCTTATGGGATGGATAGTGGCTTCCTTGCTGGTTCACCCTGGCAGCAGAGCTGCCACTGGCACACAGGGAGGTGGGGCGGGGGTGGGGGCTGCATGGCTTCCTTGCTGTTTCTCCCCATCCAGCAGGGCTGCCACCCCTGGTTTTCTTATTTTTGCTGGATTCCTGAATTATCTCTCTCCATGGTCTTCAAGTCTCAGTTCAGATCCTTCCTGTGTCCATGGGACCCACCTCCCTCCTCCATCTCTTCCTTATGTTGTTATGTTCCAGGGTCTGGACATCAAAACTTGGAGAGGTTTTTTCTTTCCTACTCACCACTCCACCATTTTCCCAGGAGTTCAAGTTCATTCTTTGATGTCTTGCACACCTGGGTAAGGTATTCCTCAGGGTCATCCTTGTGCTGTGCTGTCTTTATTTTATCCCTGTGGCCCCAAGGTAATTCAGCCCTGTAGTTTTGGAGTAGGTCCCTTTTTAGCAGGGGAATCAAACAGTCCAGAATATACAGTTTGGAACTTACATTGGACCTCTCTTTTGTTTGTGATATACCTCTCAGATAAAAAAAAAAAAAGCATCTTTTTGGGAGTAAGTGGCTCTAACAATAGTTACATGATTTTTGCATAACAGCCCAATGAGCTGTGTCATTACCAAGTGTTTAGTTTTGCCATCTACCAGAAAGTCCATAAACTGGGTCCCTGCTCTTCATTGTGATCAGGGGCTTCTGGGTACCCAAGGAGTTGGAACCCATTTTGCTCTAGTCCTGGTAACCTTTAGTTCCTGTCAGTCCGAAGAAGCCAGCATCTAACTTTTTTCTGGGGAGCAATAACCTTTTGCAGACAGCCTCCTAGTTTTGGAATTTTTATCATCTTTGGCATTTATTTTTCCAGTGTTCATATTTTACATCACACACATTGATCTCAATCTAGTTTTGGTTGAGTGGCAGATCCTGGCTTGGCTTGACACCTGTTCTGTCTTTGCCATTTAGTGATTTCTATTTTGTTTTTGTTTTTGTTTTCCTCTATGAGCACTGATGTCAACAGATCTGTTTTTTCAAGCCTCCTATCAGTTTTTTGTTTGGCCTCCTGGTTACAATTTACATACTCTTAGGTAATCACCTCCAAAAGCTGGGTCACATTCATGCCAGCAAATCCTCTAGTTTTTGTCAATAAGCAGCTAGACAGGGCTGAAGCCATGTGGATCTAGTCTGAACTATATTTCGTCATGAGTCATTGTAGGGAAACTGATCCTGGGATGTCCTGATGGTCCTCTGCTCTAGATCATCATCCTACATATATGTCCAATTTTATTTGTCAATACCTCCCCACTGGCCATTTACCACCAAAGGAAGGTCAATCTATTTTATAAAGTGGTCTTAACCTGGTAGGGAGGAGGTGGCAGTTCTATTTTATAGTTTCCTGTGTTGCCTATTTTTGTTCGTTTGTTAGTCTTTTTGAGACAGGGTTTCATCTATGCAGTACAGGTTGGCCTTGAACTCACTTATATAGCCCAGGCTGGCCTCAAACTCAAGGTGTTCTTCCTGCCTCAGTCTCCCAAATGCTGAGACCACCTTTATTTTATTTTATTTTTTTATTTTTATTTATTTATTTATTTGCGACACCAGGGATGGAACTCACAGCCTCATACCTGCCAGGCAGGCGCTTAAGCCACTGAGCCAAACTCCCGCCTTAGCTTTATAAGGCAGGGTCGCACTGTGTAGCCCAAGCTGGCCTTGAGCTCACAATGCTCCTCCTACCTCAGCCTCCCGAGTGCTGGGATTTAAGACCTGGCCACCACGCCCGGCTACCACCTTTATTTTAAAGTATCTTTTTTCTTTTCTCTTTTACACCTTGTTACTTTGTTAATTTGACCCACTGCCAACAGACCTCTGCTAAACTTGAATCTGTTTTTATCTTAAACCAACAGAGAGCAGAGAAAAGATCTGGTTAACGCTGTAATTTTAAGAATTTGCAATGCATGAGAAGTGTTTTACATTTTAAATTCAGCAAAAGTATCAACTGAAATTGGAAACCAAAAGTATATTTACCAATTAGTTAAAATTTGTAACTTGATTCCTCCTGGAAACCCTCCTTAGGCCCAATACGACTTCAGCCATTCAGCCCCAGGTTGGAGCTGCTCTGGCTTGCGGACACTTGCTGGCAGCACCAGGCTGATGACATAAGCAAAAGCTGGCCTTGCTCCTGGCTCCTGAAGCCAGAAGGAGACCCTGGACACTGTCTCACTCTGAACTTGCTTTGAAACGAAAAGATGCCCTCTGTTTGCCCTCATCACCCTGTTTCACAGGGTGCTCCTTTTTCTTTTTCTTTATTAGCCTGCCTGTGGTGCCCTGTCTGTATGTCCCAGCACATTAAAGTTAAGCAGCTTTTTCATGTCTTTGCCCACTACAGCACAAATCAGTTTCTCAATTACTTTTGTTTTGAAACCAATTAGACCACTTTCCTCCCCCAGTCCCCAGCTGAACCCAGGTGACCTCAGACTCACACACTTCATTTTACTCACACACACACACACACACACACACACACTTGTATAGCTCCCCTTTGCCAGTTGTTTTCATCGGGTGTCAGATACTCTAGTGCCTCCCGTTGCAGGTCACTCTTGCAATTTTGACACTCTGCGAGTTTTTCTCGCCATGGGCCACTCTTGCATCCACTTGACACTCTCTGTGTGGACCTGTCCAGGGAGTTGTTAGCAACTCTAGCAGTGGGCCTCCCCAACATTCCACTTGAGGTTGTAGGTTTCATCTGACCCAATCCACACCAGATTCAGTACTAGGTACATCCCCACCCTGGTGGTGATCAGGGTCCCCTTCTGTTCTAATGGGATGTGTTTTCCCCTTTGGGCCCCCAAAACCTTACCAAAGTCCTGTAGCACACTGTTGTTCCAGAGTGTCCTGATTCCCCTCAGGTTCTGTTTGTGCTGACAGAGGAGCAGTGTTGGCTATGCAAGGGCTGACATCCTCTCTGAGCTGAAGTTTTACCCAGTGGCACCAGAGGTCTTAGGACTCCTGCAGCTTGGGCTCTCTTCAGGCCTCAAGGCAAAAGTGACAGCAAATTGGTCATTTCTAGTCCCTTTGTGGTCGCCAGAAATGCTGCAGAATCCAAGAGATCAGAGAGACCAATGGGGAAAAAGGAAGACTTATTTCCAGGATTTTAGATACATATTGACCCAGCCAAACTCACATCCAAAGTGCTGAGCACTAGAACAAAGGAAACATTCTAGTTTTATACATTTGGCTGCGGAGGTTGGTCTTCAGAAACTGGGGGAAGGGGGCAAGCGAAGGTACAGAAGCAACACAAAGCAATTAATAACTTATCTCTGAAAGAAAACAAAGCCTTATGAATCCTGCAAGAACAAAGTGACATAAACTCTGTTTACAGGACGTAATTCCCAATCGTATCTGCACCAGAACAAGAACTTACAGTTACAGGGGAGGAGTGGGGGGAGTTCTAGAGCGATTGCTCTTTAAATCTGCTCCAATATCAGTTGTAAAGGATTAAAAAGTAACGCATTCAACATAAATAAAATGAAAGTGAAACAGTGTTATTAAGTTCTAGTAAATTGTGCCTGATAAAGGGCTGTGACTGAAGCCTCTTTGTTAGGAAAAGGAGTCCAGCAAGTGTTAGGGAGATGCTGAGGTTGGAGGAGCATTGTGAGTTCGAGGCCAGCTTGGGCTACAACACAAGTGCAAGGCCAGCCTGAACTACATAGTGTGACCCTGCCTCAAAAAACTAGGGTTGGGAATTTGGCTCAGTGGCTTAAGCACCTACCTGGTAGGTGCGAGGTTGTGTGTTTGATCCCCGGTGCGCAAAAAAGTGTTAGGGAGATGGCAAAGACACACCAGTGTTTTGGTACATTTGAAATGATTGCCATCACCAGGCCTGGGTTCAATCCCCAGCAGAGAGAGAGAGAGAGAGAGACAGAGAGAGAGAGAGAGAGTGCGAGGGAGGGGGGAGGGGGAAGGAGTGAAGAGAAGAGCAGAGCAGAGCAGAGAAAAATCAGGTGCAGTAGTGTGGGCCTGTTGTCCCAGTACTTGGAAACCTGAAATGGGAAGATCATGTAAGCCCAGGAGTTCAAGTTTGGGTGGTGCAGCTTGGGCAATCTAGTGAGCATGGGGCCAGGGATGTGGTATAAAAGAGATTTGAAAAAAAACAACTCTTTCACATGAATGCTCCAAGAAGACAGCTGTCACCTTTGGAAAGAATGTCCCATTATGAAAGAGAAATGAGAGTTCAGTAGTCTGGCTGGGAGTTTAGCTTAGTGGCATAAGTGCCTGCTTGGCAGGCGCAAGGTTGTGAGTTCAGTCCTTGGTACAAAAAAAAAAAAAAAAGAGTTCAGTAGTATCAAGCATAGAGTTTCAATGACAGATTGATCCCAATATGCCCCCCAAGTGTGGGAGAAGATGTTACTTAAATAAGTCTTGGAGGCCAGGTGTGATGACACATGCTTTTAATCCCAGCGCTCGGGAGGCTGAGGTAGGTGGAGTGTTGTGAGTTCAAGGCCGGCTTGGGCTACAGCGTGGGCAAGGCTGGCCTGAACTACATAGTGCAACCATGTTTTTAAAAAGTAGGGCTGGGAGTTTAGCTCAGTGGCTTAAGCGCCTGCCTGGCAGACGTGAAGTTGTGAGTTCGATCCCTGGTACCGAAAAAAAAAGTCTTAGAGTGTGGGCTGAATTTCAATAGATATAGAAAGCCAAGAAATAAGTCGGAATAAAAAGGAATAAGGAAGAAGAAATCATCTCCAGAGGAGGGCTTAGTTGAGCCAAGGCTTAGCAACAAGAAATCATAAAGCATCCATGGCAACAACAAGCATCCACCTGTGGCTGAAGTTTACGGTATAGACAAGCAGTGGGAATGATAGGCCTTTGACATCAGGAAGGTGAGCCATGCTGGGTCTATGCAGAGGTCAGCTAATTTTTACTGTGTAACAAATCATCCCTAACTTTAGTGGTTGACAGCAACAAATGCGCTACATCTTATGTTCTGGAGGTCAGCTCTGCGCGGACCAGGCTGACCTCTTCTGGCAGTGGGCCCCTGGCTGTGGCAGAGTGATAATTGCTCTTTATTCAAAGAAAGTTGTCCAGGTGGTCCTCCACATAGGATTGTTGGCTTTTTATTATAATAAAGAAACAAATGAACCAAGCAAAGTATACCAAGATATCTACTACCATCACAGGGCCTTTGTTTGGGTTTTGTTTTGTTTTTCGATGCAGTCTTACTGTTTTGTTTTTGTTTTTTTTTTGTACCAGGGATTGAATTTATAACCTCATGCCTACCAGGCAGGTGCTTACGCCACTGAGCTAAATCCCTGGCCCTATTTTTTGAGACAGGGTCCCCCTATGCTGTTCAGGCTGGCCTTGAATTCACTTTGTAGCCTAGGCTGGTCTCAAACTCACAATGATCCTCCTGCCTCAGCCTCCTAAGTACTGGGATTAAAGGTGTGCACCACCATGCCCACCTTTTTTTTTTTTTTTTTTTTTTTTTTTTGTCTTTTTGAGACAGGGTCTCACTATGCAGTTTATCTGGGCTTCTACTCACTTTGTAGCCTAGGCTGGTCTCAAACTTGTAATGATCCTCTTGCCTCAGCCTACCACATGCTGGAATTATAGGCATATGTCACCACACCTAGTTTAGTCTTACTATTTTGATCTTGACACCTGGCTCAAGTGATCATCCTACCTCAGCCTCTTCAGTAGCTACAGGCATATGCCAATGCAGCAGGCCCTGTTTCTTTTCCTCTTTTTAGAACAAATTAAATTTTAAAAAGAATATAGACAAGATATTATATAGACATAGTATATAATGGGGCATGGTGGCGCACACCTGTAATCCCAGCAGCATAGAAGGCTGAGGCAAGAGGATTACCGATTCAAGCCCAGCCAGGTAATTTAGTGAAACCTTGTTTCAAAATAAAAAATAAAAAATCACTTGGGATATAGCTTAATGCAAAGGTCCTAGATTTAATCCTCAAGACTACCAAAAATAAAAATAAAAAGTATGGGATAAACTTATGCAGGTTGTTCTTATTTACATCATCCCACCATGGGCTAATGACAGCTTCTTCATGTGTTGGTATCATTCAGCTTGTGAGCCCTTGAGAGCCACCATCTCGGGGTACATACCACTAGTTATGGCCTCGAGCAGCCTGCTGCTCCTTTGCTGGTCACGGCATGAAGTTGCTCCATTGCTTGAGGGACTCGGGTGCTGGCAACCGTGGGCGGGAAAGCTCTGGGAAGAGTGTTGATGCTGCCATAGGGATCTAGGATACCTTGTATGACGACAGCCCTGGGAGCAATGGGGGCCTGGCTGTTTAGCTATAGGAAAAAATATAGTGGGGGACTTGAAAGCCATAGTAACATGCATGAGGGGCTCTCACATATATCCTTGCGTATCTCCTATGTTATCCTTATTGTGCAAGAGGGCAGAACTGGATCTATTGAAGGAAGTCACTGACTGACCCATTTCACTTTAAAGTAAACAAAAGCTTTGGCCATCAGATTTTTCTAGTAAGGTTAACAAAATACCTAGAGATGAGCTGGCTAGCTCAAATCAGATCTAAGTAACAGTTCATTAGGGATTTGCCCTGTTTTTTTTTTTTCATTAGGGATTTGGATGAGTATTCTGGACTGATTCAGAGGTAGTCAGACTAAGGTCGCAGTTACCAGGTCTCAATAGCACTAGGAAAACCTTTTTCAAAAAAATAGTGATTCCTAGACTTTAACTTAGACACGTAGGAACAGAATCATTATGATCAGCCTCAGGAATCTGAGTTTACTTGGGCCCCTGGAAATTCTGAGTCAAATTATCTGCTGCCTTGGGAAGCAATTCAAACAAAGTGAACTCCAACATTTTAAAGCATCTGGGATAAATGCATCTGTAAAATTTATAAAGAAGTAGAATTTTATTAAGGTATTAGTATTTGAATATAACACTTTATTATTGGTTATTTAACATTAATATGTGTGACTGGGGCTGGGACTCAGTGGTAAAGGACTTGATTTTCACACAGGAGGGCCTGAGGCAAAGGAGTCAGGGGTCTAATTATGAAATGTAGGTGTGCAATATTGCCAAGCACATGACCTGCATGTACCCAAATGCTTTGTTGACAAGATCAGTGACTCATTCTTCCCCACCTCAAATTACATACGGTTTCATATGCCATCGTATCCATGTGTATTATTATGAAAGGGAACTTTTATTAAGCCTTTTATTGTTTTGAAATAATTTTTCATTTTCACAAATGTTTTATTCCCCTTATGGCTGAGTGGCTGTTCCAGCAATTTAATTCCTAGGGCAGATGGCAGAGTGGTGAAAAAATCATCACTTTCCTAATAGGCACTTTACCTATTCAAACCTCTTAGTGGTCTACAAAAGTAAGACACAGCCTGATTTAAGGTCATTGTAGAAAGAACAGAAAGAGGGACAGATTGCAGACATACTTCTCAAATAGACTCTGGCACTTGGACACTGATGTAGGGTTGAAAAGAAAAATGTGTAGCAGAGATGTTAGGCATGGGGACACATGCAGGAGTTAAGCCAGCAGCAGGATTCACTGATCTAGAGATGAATGAAGAGGAGGAGCTAAGATATGTCATCCGGGGCTGATGTTAAACAGAACTATTCCACACAGTCTTGGGCGTAGGGTTGGGGAGCCCCAGAGAGAGCAGAGCTGGAGTTTCATAGGTCAGAGGTGTGAGATGAAAGCAACGCTGGGCATGGTGGTACATGCCTATAATCCCAGCACTCGGGAAGCTGAGGCAGGAGGGTCACTGCAAGTTTGAGGCCACAAGGGTACGTATTGGGTATGCTATGTCCCCCCAAGTCCTCATATACTTTTGATGGGGCTAAGTCCGGCACTTGCTTGTGTTCGGTTTGTTGTCTAGTGCCAGGATTGGCAATGTGAGTGCTGCACTCGCCCAGGGGTGGAGCCAACATACAGTGTAAATGAGGCGGGTCTTTCTCTTGCAATTCGCCTTCTCTCTTGCCAGCATGCCTTGCAGCTTGCAGCCGCCATAAACTGCAGCCCCGCCACACCATGCTGCCTTGGAGCCATTTAAGTATGGACTGAAACTTCCTAGAAACTGTAAGAAATAAACCTTTCCTTCTCTAATTTTGGGTGTCAGGTATTTTGTCTCAGCAATGAGCAAAAAGTAACTAAGACAGGTACTAGTGAACTGGGCTACATAGTGAATTTAAGGCCAACCTGAACTACATAGCAAAACACTGTCTCAAAAAAACCAAAGCAAAACAAAACAAAATGCCTGGGCAAGGTGAAGAATCTCCAGGGATCAGGGGGAGAGACAGACAGACAGAAGGCAAAAGGAGAGGCAGCAGTTTGGAGCAGGGGGACTGGAGAAATGTCTGAAGGTGGGAGTTGGGGTGAGAGGGGAAGTTTGTGGGGGACAGGGCTGGTCCCAGAGTGTTAGAGAGCTTCACCGGTGGACTTGGGCCACCACTGGGAGGTGAAGAGGAGGAGGGGTCTGAGAAAGGCTGCTGGCTTTGTCATTCAAAAGTGGCTGATGACCAGGCCCAGTGGTGCACACCTGCAATCCCAGCTACTCAGGAGGCTGAGGTGGGAGGATTTCAACTTTGAGGCCAGCCTGGACAATTTAGCCAGAACCTGTCACCAAATAAAATGAAAAAAAAAAAAAAAAATGAACTAGGATGTAGCTTAGTGGTAGACCACTTACCTGGCATGCATGAGGCCCTTAGTTTAATCCCAGTACTGCAAAATTGAAAAAAGAAAAGAAGGAAGGAAAGAAGGGAGGGAGGGCAGGTAGGAAAAAAAAAGATGATGAACGCTACTAGAGCCAGGCCTAGATGACAATAACAGTAATATTCATGACAACACATAGCCCTTGGGGTGCACCAGGCCTGGCCGAAAGTGTCTTACTTGCATGACTTGTGTAATTCTCGCAGCAACCATGCCACTTTCCCCAGCCTGCTGAGGGACCCTTAGGCTCTAACCGCAGTGGAAGGAAGATATGACTTGTGGTCATTTAGATCCTTCCTCCAAGCAGAGTTCTTTGTGGGTTTCTCCTGCCTGTTCTAAACCTTTCTTCTTAAATTATATTTTAGATGTTTTATTAGTACCTGTTTACATTACATAATGTTTGCATCCCTTGTGTGGAGATGTTATATACCCATAACCCCTTTTTTTGTCTTGTTGAGACAGTGTCTCCCAATGTAGTTCCAACTGGCCTAAATTTACTGTGTAGCCCAGGCTGGCCTCAAACGCATGGCGATCCTCCTACCCCAGCCTCCCAAGCGCTGGGATTACAGGTGTGCACCACCACGCATGGCCCCATAACACATTTTAATTCCTTTATTCATTCCCTTTCCTTCCCCACTCGCCTCCCTTCCATCTCTTGATCCCCTTCCCATTTGAGAAAGAGTGAACTCCCTACTTCCTATTATCTCTCTTTTATTTGCTCTTTATTTATATTTTGGGTTTCTCATGTAAGACAAACCATGAGATATTTAAGCTGGTGTGTCTGCTTTATTCCACTTAACACTATGGTCTCAAGGTGCATCCATTTTCCTACAAATGACTCCAGTTTATCCTTCTTTGTGGAAGAGTAGTACAGAAACCTGATGGCACAAGAAAGAGTACCAAGAATCGACAAATGAGATGGTATCTAATTTAAAATCCTCTGCGAAGCAAAGGAAACAACCTACAGAATGGGAAAATAATTTTACCAGCTATTCCCCAGACAGAGGACAAACATCTAGAATATATACAGAACTCAAAAATATAAGACCTTCCCTCCAAAATAAACCTTTCTGGGTATGTCCATCTCTTTCTGTCCTCCTGTGAAGCCCGTGTTTTCCCTAGCGAGGTCTCTCCACCTGAGATAGCTCTGGTTTATCACGGTGGTCTGCTTCATCCGGCGGGGTGGAGTTATGTAACCACAAAGCCTTTGCTAATTGCAGTGGCTGATACCAGCATTTCTTATAAAGAGAATATACTGGAAAACAACAGGAAAGATTCACATGTGACAGGGGAATCATTCAATGAGTGTAAGGTTTTTACAAATGCATATATGTTCTAGGTCATGCTACAAATGTTTGTTTTTGTTTTTGTTTAGCTTGTTTGTTGTTTTTACTGTGGGTCACTATCAAAAGTGTTGGTGAGCCACTGTCATAATGCTCCCAAAGTTCTTTCCAACTTTTGAGTCAGTTTGTGTCGATGTTCAGAGACCACTGGGTAAAATGATGGGTTCACAGTTGTGCCACTAGGTGGATGATGTGTGAATGGGAGCTGTAGACAACTGACAGATGGCTATGAGACAGGTGGGTGGATTGATGAAATACTTACCAGTCTTCCAAAACCCAGCCTAGAATAAGTTCTCACTGATCCAAATAACAATACTATTTACTGTGACCTTATATGATACCTTATATTGACACTCAGAGATGTTTTATTTTGATATTTCACTGTTTCTTTTAATTATTTATCAAATATGCATTTTTGCCCCAGCCACTCATGCTAGGTGTTAGGAATACAATTTAGCAAAAACAAAACAAAACAAAACAAACAAACAAACAAACAAACATGGTTCGGGCCAGGGATATAGCTCAGCGGCAAGTGTGAAGCTCTGAGTTCAATTCCCAGTACCAAAAAAGAAAGATGGTTGCTGAAACTTTTAATATGGTGTTAGAGACAGATGTTACAGGGACACACAGGTACATATTTATTATTACAGTTTGTGAGAAGTGCCTTGCAGGAAAGTACAGGAGAGAAAAGAACATGAAACACTGAGTTAGACTGTGTCCTTAAGGGAGGCCTCTTGATGGACAAAGGCCTAAAGAAAGTGGATGAGTAAGCCAGGGGAGAGGGAAAGAAAGCATCCCGGGCAGACAAAAGAGCAGGTGCAGAGCCCCTGAAGCTGTGGAGAGCTGGTGTTTGCAAGGAACCAAGCTCAGGTCTAGAAGGCTGGTGGGCAGGGAAGGAGAGAAGCAAGGGAGCAGGAGGCAAGCATGTCTCAGACTGGTCCTGATAACCCCATATGTCCCGGTGCAACTGGAGGCCAGCAGGGTTTTGAACAGAAGAATAGCAATGATTTACCTTTTAAATTCCCTCTGGTTGCAAAGAAGAGGTTGAAGAGTGTCACGGTTCGAATTCCATCTACCATACCCCATCCACAAGTGTATTGTAGAGGCTGAGCTACCTTTGAGACTGAGACTCATTCAGAGGAGAAAAGTAAAAGTTGGGTGAATTTCTCTCCCCCACTGCACAGTGCTGTTGAGCCATCACCCCAACATACCCTTGGGGAGACAGCACCCCCAGCAATGTGCTTCAATCCATCTGTAGATTCAAATAAGCCCAAACCTGTCATCTTACTTCAAACATAAAGGGTCACATTTGAAAAATAGGAACACTTTTAAATTTTCATAAATATTTTCCTCCCCACCTACAAAAATGCCACTTGTGATATACAGAAAATTTGTAAAACATAAGAAAGAGTAGCTGGGCATGGTGGTGCATTCTTTGAATCCTAGCACTCAAGAGACTGAGGTAGGAGGATTGCTGTGAATTTGAGGTCATCCTGGGCAACAGAGTGAGTTCAAATCCATCATGAACGACATAGTAAGAGCCTGTCTCGAAAAACCAAAAAATAGAAAATTAAAATGAAACAAAGATGATGTGAAAAATAGTAACTGGTAATCCTACCTTCCAAAGGTAACCATTGTTGTCATTTGAATGTATTTCTTACAGTTACATATTTGTATACATTTTTAAGGAAACAATCATTTGTGTATATATGGCTTAGAAATCTGTTCACATGTTTCCACAGGAAGACTTCCCAGTAGTAGAGTCAGACTTCTCTAGCAGGTCGGTCAAAGAGCAAGGATATTTTAAAGTCTTTTAATGAAAATGCCAGTGACTTCTGGCAGAGCAGGGACTAGGGAGAGGTCCCATTGTCTCCCAGGGTGCAGAATTTCAGGAGGGATTGCTTCTTTAGTGCACTCGTAGGAACCTTCCCTGCCCTGCCTTCCTCTCTAGCCCCCAGGTCCTAGGAGAAGCTGAAAGGTCCTCTGCCTTCTTCCAGCTTCTCCACATAGGCCAGTTATGAGGCATGGGAATGAAACTTAAGGAAGATGTGTCAGGGTGGAGAGCATTTTCCTGACAGTGTGAGGACAACTGTGTCTGCCCATACACAGGGCATAATTGCTTCATTCTCAGGGAGTGTATCAATTAGGGGGCAATTAAGCTTCTGTACCAAAGCCCCCTCAATTCTGGGGCTTTTAAGTAAAATAGTTTGCTCCTATTCAGAAAACAAGTGATCCAGAGAGGTCAACAGTACTGCACCCAAGCCAGGATGGTCAACCACACTGTCATGTTCACTGTGACCCATCTGTCTCTGGGTCAAAGGCTACAGACTACTTTTCAGCCTGCAGGACCAGAGCAAGTCACTTGCTTGAAGAGCTGGTTCAGTCTTGCTTATCCCTTTTATTGATGACTTGAGGTCCTAATTTAGTCCTAGGATGGTTCCTGGCTGCAAGTGAAGCTGGGAAATGTAGTTTATGACTGGGCAGTGAGTCATATGCCCAGTCAGAACTTGTAGACATTATTACTAAAATAAAGAAGGGGAACCTGGACACTGCAGGGGGCAGGGGGACTGGTCATGTATTAACAGTCTCTACCAAAAGAGGGAATTGGGGTAGAGGAAGGAGCCTGGAACTTCCAGAAAAATAACTTATCTAGTTGTTTAATCTAACACAATTATCTCACAGTTTATATACAGAGAAGGAATTGCATGTGCAAAGGCCCTGTGTTGGCAGGGAGTCCAGCACACTGGAGGAATAGGATACAGAGGCGAGAGGGAGAAGAACAGGAATAAGGGTGGATCATGCAGGGCCTTAGTGAAGATTTCAGGAGCAATGGAAGCCACAGAAGACAGGAAACAGGGTGGTAATGCAACCCAAAATACATAGCCAGTTCTGACTGTCCACAGGCTCAGAGCCCAATTCAGTGTGAATGGGTAAATTACAACACCCCAATCCAGTTGGAAAACATGGTGCCAAGGCATGAGGGCCCCACTGCCAGACAGGAGCTCCATGCAGTCTGCTTTGGCTTGTTCCCGAGCTAGGAGCTGAGTAAACGCTTTGGAATAGAGTAGTTGATAGATGGAAGTCCAGGGGTACATGGAGAGTTAGTCTTCCATTCTCGGCCTCCACATGTCTCCTTGATCACTGTAAAAGGATTCCCATTGAGCCCTGCACGGCGTAATCCCAACCACTCAGGATGCGGAGGCAGGAGAATAGCAAAGTTAATGCCAGCCTGGGCAACTTAGCGAGACCCTAAATTGGAGAAGGCAGGGAATGTAGCTCAATGACAGCCCCAAGATTCAATCCTGGGAGGGAGGGTTCCCGGGAGGCTTTTATAGGTACATGGAGGCAACTTGAGATCACACTCATAAGTGAAATAAATCGAACTCACATTTATAAATCTCCTATTGTCTCCCTAGTATGAAAAATAATACAAAATAAAAATCTGAAAGGGCAATAAGATCCTAAATATACAATAGATATTCTAATAATGAAAGGAAAAGAAAGTGCTCAAAAGGACAAAACAACTAGGATGGGGAAAAGAAAAAAGGAAGAAAGGAAAAGATTACATGTATGTTGGTAAACACACAAATGTATGTATGTATATGTATGCTAGATAGATAACTACACTACTAATCTCTGTTAGTTCATCAAAAAGAAGTTTGTGCTGTCACTGTTTGATTGATCACTTTTGTGCCTGGATTTTATAACCTGAACAACAACTTCAAAGACAACAAAATGCAATGTTAACTAATGTTGATTCCCTACTTTTTTTTTGAAATTCTGTATCATTTCTATCCTTTTTGTTTCCGTTTTGCTTTAAAAAAAAAAAAGAAAGAAAGAAAAGAAAAGAAAAAAAAGAAAAGAAAAAGAAAAAGAAAACCCAGAGCCTCCACCCCCAAAGAGGGCAGAAGCTCCTGAGGCAGAACACCTCTTGCTGCTAGTTGGCCGGCACCACCCTTGGCTCGAAGGCTCTGTACACACTGTACCCTGCCCGCGGGCTGTGCCAGACACAAGGCATGGCAGGGCACTCACTGTTTACATGACTCTATCTCCATTTCAAAAGTGCCCTCTAGTTGGAGCTCCAGCTCTCAAATACAGCACATCCCACCACGTGTGGGTGGCCTTGAGCTTAGTACCCACACGATGTCCTTCCCTCATGGGCCGGGATAACACAGGGAGGGTTGTACCCAGGAAGGATCTTCTAGTAATTACCAGGACAGAGAGGAAGACAAGAATGACTGGTGTTGGGACTAGTGTTGTAGCTCTGTGATAGGGCTCATGCTTAGCATGTGAGAGGCCCTGGGTTCCACCCCCAGCACTGCAAAAATAAAAACAAAGAGGGGCTTTAAAGAAGCTGTATTTCATTTTCTGAAGTCTGCAATGATGTAAGCCTTGCAAAGCAGTAAATCCTGAGATCTAAGCCCAGCCTTCTCTAGCCTAACTGGATGGACTCCTTGCTACCCCACCTGGTCCTCTTGGATCCAGTTTGGAGCCCTGATGTCAAGTAGTCCTGATCCCCATCAGCCAAACCTTGGCTGCACCTAATGTTAAATCCTCTGGGGAACTGGGCGTGGTGGCGCATGCCTTTAATCCCAGCACTTGGGAGGATAATGTAGGCGGAGTGTTGTGAGTTTGAGGCCGGCTTGGGCTACAACGTGAGCACAAGGCCGGTCTGAGCTACATAGTGTGGCCCTGCCTCAGAAAAACTAGGGCTGGGAGTTTGACTCAGTGGCTTAAGTGCCTGTCTGGCAGGCGAGAGGTTGTGAGTTTGATCCCCCATGCCATTAAAAAAAAAAAAACCCTCTGGGGATCACACCTGAATGAGGATTACACAACCCATTTTTCATGGTCATACAATAAGCTGGGGGTGGAGCCAGCACTTCAACTACAGCACACCTGACATCAAAACCTGTGTGCTGTGAACCACTCCCAGCCACAGTGAGAGGCTGAAGAAGTTTCTAGAGACACAGCAGGTCACCTTGGGCATGCTGGCTTTCTGAGGCTTCTCCTTTCTTGTAAGAACAGGCATGATGATTCTTTCCCTGCATGGCAGTTGAGGTTTACAGATAAGATCTGTAAAAGGCACCTAGCATAGCACCTGGCCAGCCACGCTTCCAGGTGTTATCTGTTGTGACTATCACCTTCTGAGCAGTCTGTCTTCTGTTTTCAGGAGCTCGGGAAATGGACGAGGTTTTACTCCAATGAGCTCCCCAGATGAGATGATAAAGGGTGGGCGCTTGAGGGACACCTCACTCTCTTTAGGAATAAAGAGGCCGGGAGCAGGTGTAGGGGAGGTGCAGGGCAGGGGAATGGGACCACCAACCAGGGTCATGAGCTTTGGACCAACTCCACCAGGTCTGGTCTATGTAACCTCAGAGAAGTCAGCTACCTCATTGGAGCCTGTTTCCTCATCTGTAAAATGTAAATGAGATTGTTGAGAAACCCTGCTTCTGTCACAGGGTTGTGGCTCAGCTGAGATAATGGTTGTGAAAGTGCTTGGTGGAGTGTAAAAGTGTTACCCAGATGCAAAGGACCATTATCCCCATGATGAGACAGATCAATCATGCGTGGCTGCACTGCAGAGGGTGGGAACCAGCCTTCCTTGGGAATAGGGTAGCAGGTGAGTTAGAAGGCAGAGTTTGGGGAAATTAAGGTAGTGAGACCCCAGGGTTGATGACTACAGAAAGGCCACCCTGAGCCATTTCAATTTTTTGAAACTCTAGTTACACTAATAAACTTTTAAATTCTAAGACAGGATTACCCACATGTGGTATATTTTGTGTGTTTGATCCTGGCAATACATGAAGTATGGATCTATAGGGTCATAACTGCTCAGCAACTATCTAGATAATCTCATCTGGAGAGTACACCCAAGTTGTGCCTTTGAAGTCACTACAGGCCCTCCTTGTCTCCCATAATAATCTTTGGGAGAGGGTCAGAAAATATATTTCCTCTAAATTCTCATGCTGCTACAATTTGTAATAGCTAGATCTTGGAAACAACCTGAGTGTCCATCCGCTGACAAATGGATTAAAAGGATGTGGTATTTTCATACAGTGAAGTACTATTCAGCCATAAAGAAGTGTAAACTGGAGACTTTTATAGGTAAATGGATGCAATTTGAGACCATACTTATAAGCGAAATAAAATCAGGCACACATGTGTAAACATTGTACTGTCTCTCTAGTGTGAGAAGCTGAAAGAAACAACATATGTATACAAAAAATAGTTAAGATAGTTACATTAGCTGGGCGTGGTGGTGCACGTCTTTAATCCCAGCACTTGGGAGGCTGAGGTAGGAGGAGCATTGTGAGTTCGAGGCCGACTTGGGCTACAACGCGAGCGCAAGGCCAGTCTGAGCTACACAGTGCGACCCTGCCTCAACAAACCAGGGCTGGTCGTTTGGCTCAGTGACTTAAGCGCCTGCCTGACAAGTGCGAGGTTGTGAGTTCAATCCCCGGTGCTGCAAAAATAAAAAAAAAAAAAAAAAAAAAAAAAGTTACACTACTGATTTCTCTGAGTTCATCAAAGAGAAAGATTTCTGCTGGTATTGTTCAGACAATTGAATGCAGATGTCTTGTGCTCTGCGTGAATGATTTGGGGACAACAATGCACAATGTATGTACCATGGTTGCCCCCTGACTGACATGTTTTGAAATTTTTGTTTTCTCTTCTCTTTGAAATGGAATGGATATGAAAAAAAAATTCTCATGCTGATAAGCAAACTGTGGCATATCCATAAGTTTGTCTCATATTATGTGAGCAAAGAAGCTAGATATAAAATAGCACTTACATTATGATTCTGTGCAGGTAAAGTTTCAAAACATTAAAACCAATCAATAGTGAGGGAAAGTAGACCAGGGATTGTCTGAGGCCAGGGATTAGGAGTGGATGTACATGTGGCTGACTGTGAAGGGGTACAAAAAACACTGGGGTGTGACGAAAATGTTTTGTATCTTGATTGTTGTGGTGTTGCACTCAAAGATAAAAAAATTTGTCATAGCGTACCCACAGGTACATTTGAAAAGGGTACATTTTGTTGTGTGCAAATCACACCATAATCCATAATTCTCATCTTAATAGGAAATCCGAAAGGTCTCTTGGCCACTCCCAGACTTCTCTGCCCATGACTGTGTCTGACGTTTCTCTCAGACACAGAACTTTCGCTCAAGTGACTGAAGTGCATGGTGTGCATGCAAGTGCGGAGCGAGGGACATAAGGGCCCTGCTGAAAGAAGAAAGCCAAGGGGAGCCACCCAAACTGAGTATGGAATAGGAGCACTGTTAGGCAGAAAAATATAGGGAGTCACCAACGGCCATCCTGTGCATTGCTGTATTTCCTGCCCCCCACACAGTGCCTGGCACGCAGTAGGTACTCGTGAAGTATTTGTGGAGTTAGTTGACAGGGCAAGCAAAGGCAGGGCTCTGCAAACTACTGCCATCAGCCAAGGCTGACCTTGTGAATTCTACGTTACTGGATCTATGCTCACAAGAAATCTACCATCAAGCTACCTCCTATCTTTAGTGGGAGAGACATAGATTGGTGCCTGCAATACCTTTCTAATGCTTTCCGGTTCTCACTTCCTTATAGTGCAAGGGCTGGAAAACTAAACAAACAACATTTTCCCATGACCCCTTGCGTTCCAAGTTATACCAATGAGATGCCCTCACACAAGACTGGAATTCAGAACTGTGGGAAATGGGTAGCATTGCCCCCAACATCTGCTTGCTGGAAGGACCTAGCAGGCTCTATGTGGCTTTGATGCTAATCTCTGAGATGTGATTAGGGTAGGGCTGGCAGTTGGGATGGTGGCTGCCTATTCCCCCAGTCTCCTGACTGTGAGTGGTTTGGGCAGTAGTAACTCTTCAAGAGGGTCATTCCACAAGGGTGTGAAGGACATTTCTGGAGAAATGTTTTTAAATAGTATATGTTTGTGTTTACTTCTGTTCTCCTATTAAACCTCTCTGAAATGAGAATAGAGGAATTTTCTTAATGGTATTAACACATAAGAAGTAGCAGGAAAGGGTATGGCAGTGGACTAGGATGGAAGCAACATTTTGGAAACTGGAAAGCAGAGACAAATGCTAAGTGACTTAGTAGACTGGAAAAAGGGAAGGAGTGGCTGAAAAGAGAAAGGTCAATAAATAAATAAATAATAAAAAAAATTTTTTTTTAAAAAGAGAAAGGACATTTCGTACTCAGGACTCCAGAAGGATGCAGAATTCAGAGACCCCAGATATGTTACCAGCAAATGATAAAAGTTTCCTGGGAGACACTGACACTTGGAGATCACCCAGGAAAGTGGCCTGGCCTGCCTGGATATGATTACTCTA
>RJWM01025574.1:0-29170 GCA_004363535.1 Dasyprocta punctata | reverse complement strand
AATACTAAAAGTAATAGTTGTAATAATAGGAGTAGTAGATGTAATATTAACAGTAGAAAGAGCAGTTTCAATAGTAATAATAGAAGTAACAGTAGTATTAGAAATACAGTTGCAATAGAAATACAGTGGTAATGGAAATAGTTTGCAGTTGTAGTAGAATAATATTAGTTGTAGAAATAAAATAATAGTTGCAATAGTAATAGTATAAGTAATAGTAGTATCAGAAGTAGTAGTAGAAATAGTAGTTCCAACAGTAGCAGAAGTAATAGTAGAAATAGTAGTAGTGCTGTTCTGATAAAATGGTATCAAGGCTCTATGCTATCAACATGTCACTCTCCTGGCCAACATAGTTTCTTCACTGTAAAGCTCTTCTTATTTGGTTAAGCAATATCATATATCATTTTTTGCTGTTGAAAGCTCTTTCAGTTGGTTCCTGTGTCCCTTTCACATATTTCCATAACTGCTCTTTTGGATCCCTTCCTTATTTCCTGGCACTATGAGTTGTTCTTGGTTTATCTTATCTATTTACTATTCATTGAAACAGCCATCTGCTCAAGGATCCCTGTGCATTAGCCAGAACTTTTTAGAAAAAAAAAAGAATCAATAGGACATGATACACAGGTGGATTAGGTAGATAGATAGATGATAGATAGATAGATAGATAGGCAGACAGATAGACAGGCAGACAGATAGATGACAGATTTCTTATGAGGAACTGGCTCACATGATTCTGGAAGGTGAAAAGTCCCAAGATCTGTAGTTGGCAAGGTGGAGACCTATGTAAGGCAATATTATAATTGCAACCTGAGTTTAAATGCCTGCGCACCAAGAGAGTCAATGGTGTAAGTTCTAGTCTAAGACCAAATTCAAAGGCAGAAGAAAACCAGACTCCCATCTCAAAGATGTATGGATTCTTTCAAATTCAGCACTTTTGTTCTATTCAGGCCTTCTATAGACCAAATGAAGATCACCCACATTGGGAAGAGCAATTAGTCTACAGATTCAAAAGTTAATGTCATCCAGAAACACCCTCACAGACATGCTCAGAATAATGTTTAACCAAGTATCTAGGATCTCAGTCTGGAGATGTAGCTCAGTGGCACAGTACCTCCTTGGCCAGCACAAGGTCCTGAGTTTGATTTCTGGTACAAAAAAAAATACATACATACATATATATATACATATATATGTAAAATACAGATACATAATTTTGTGTTAACTTGACCAAACTATAGAGATTATGGTTTGGTCAAGTTGACACAAAATTAGCCATATGCTCTGCTTTCCTTAATTACAGAGTAGTATAAATGCACTCATTGCTCTTGGAGTCTTATTACTTCTAGGCCTTCTCAAATGACAGAGCAAGAAAAATACTACTGCATGTACTAACCTGGAGAAATACACAGTTCTATTAATTTTTTTATATATAGCCAGATTTATTCATATTATGATAAAGATGAACTCAGTACCAGATGGGTCATTCTAACCTTCTTTCCTTACTTATTTGTAAGCATCTGGATCTAGCCATCCACCACACATTTATTTGTTCAGCTCCAAAGTATAGAGCTTTCATAATTGTAAACCCTTGTATCCATCAGATACAACTTTCCCAATTATATCTGCTTATGTACAATTCCTACAGCCTTTAGTCTCAAATCTACTCTTTTCCATAGCTAATAAGATCCATACCATTTTCTCCCAACCTCTTCAGTGAAGCTATTTCATATGAAACAATTGAGGTATTTCCATTCAGTGTTATACAAAAATAGACAGAAAATATTATTTGAGGTATATCCACTCAATATTATACAAAAATAGAAAGACAGGGAAAATTATATATATATATATATATATATATATATATATATATATATATATATATTCCAAGGCGTTTGAACTGAGCTACATCCGCCCTTTTCAGCTTTTTTTTTTCTTTTTGGTTTGGTTTGGTTTGGTTTATTCAGACAGAATCTCGTTGAGTTGCTAAGCTGCTCAGGTTGGGCTCAAACATGAGATCCACCTGCCTCCACCTCCCAGAGGGCTGGGATCACAGACATGTACCACTACACCCAGACTATTTCATGCAATTGTAATACAGCTGCATTGCTTTATAAATATCTACATTCCATTTTAGGATTCTCCAACCTCCTAAATGATTTTTAAATTTTGCATAGTTGAACTTAATTCTTTGTGTTACAAATTTCTGTAGATTTGATAAATGCAGTATCATATATCCACCTTACAATATGGTGCAGAATACATTCACTACCTGTTATAGCTTATGTCTGGATGTCCACCAAAAGCCTCATGTGGTCATGGTGGGCAGGTTTTTCAGAGGTGGCTGAATCTAGAGTTTGCCATTGATTCCTGGTCTAAACATGGGATTAGGGTGTGAGTGCTACACCTGGCCTAGAAGTATTAGGGATGGAAAGAGACTTGCTCTCCTTTCCTCTCTTGTTGCTTTTGGTATCTTCCACCACCATGCCTTGGAGCATATTTTTATTACTGTGTATTTATTGTATAGAATATTGAGTTTCATTGTGGCTTTTTTTCCTCAGTACTGGGAATTGAACCCAGTTTCTTTGTACTGAGCTACATCCACAGACTCAGTGACTGACAGGCTGGTAGCACACACGGGGAAGGAATCACTGTGAGTAAAACAAGAGTTTGATTACAGGAAGTGGACCTTACCAGTTGTGAAAGCTGATTCTGTGGTTTATGTGAGGCTTGCAACTGCTCAGGTGTTGGGCTAGATATTAGCAGGGCTGGAAGACAGAAATGAAAGATGGGGAGAAAGGGAGGAGCAAGGACAAACTGGAGCCCAGGAATACAAACTGGGAGACACAAAGACAAATTTACCCTGCAACTCATCACTGCTACCCTCAATGACATGGGCACCCTACAGAAAAAGATGGTACCCTTTGGCTTGAAGCTGTGCAGAGTGGCTCAGGGCTCTGTGAAGCAAAAGGAGGTGGTAGGGGCTGGAGGAGCCATATGCCCAGTGCTGCTCATCATCAAGTAGGTGAGTCAACAGGTAAGTGACAATGTGCCTCACCCTGGGTGGATCGCTGGAGCTTCATGATGGTGATACCTCCACTTCTGCCTTCCGAATATGGCACCAATTTCTCATATGCTTATATCTAAGCTGGAACCACACAGGAAAGGGACATGTAGTTCTAGTTTAATTAAGTAGACACAGGAAGAAACATCCACAACCCTTACCTCAAACCACATTAAAAACCAGTTCAAATTGGATACAGTGGTACACACTTGTAATTCTGGCACTCTGAGAGGATGAGATAGGAGGATTGCAAGTTCAAGTCCAACCTGGGCAACTTAGCAACTGGGCACAAACCCTGTCTCAAAATTAAAATATATAAAGGCTCTGGGATATAGCTCACTGTGAAGGCCCTTAGTTCAGTCGCCCAGTACTGAAAAAAAATCAACGTGGTTCACAGACCTAAATATAAGTGTTAAAATTATAAAACTTATAACAGAAAACATAGAAGAATATCTTTACAACTTAGAGTAAGCATATATATATAATACTGGAAGCAATTAGTATAAAAGAAAAAACTGATAGACTTCAAAATTAAAACTTTCACTGCGTATGGTGGCACACATGTTTAATTCCAGCACTCAGGAGTCTGAGACAGGAGGATCACCATGAGTTCAAGACCAGCCTGAACTAGATAGTAAGACCTTAACTTAACAAAACAAAACAATTAAAACCCTTTTCTCACCAAAAGATACTGCTGAAAAATGAAAAGATAAACCACAAACTAGAAGAAAACATTCACAAAACATTTACCTGACAAAGGACTGGTATCTGGGAGAATCCTTACTAACTTAATAACAAAAAGTCCAAAAAATGGCCAAAAGACTTGAAGAGATGCCTTACAAAGGATAATATGAGTGATCAGTAAGCACATGAAAATGTACTCAACATCATTAGTTATGTGGGAAATGCAAATTAAATCACGATGAGATACTAAGGTAAATCAACCAGGGTAATTAAAATGTAAAAAACCGTCAACTCATATATTGGTGGAGATTTGGGCAGCTGGAATCCTTACTGTTAGAGTTTTCTGGCACAATAGAGAAGCAGAAGAACAGAGAAAGTGGCCATTTATTGAGGACGCAGAGAAGAGCCCATCACCCGCAGGGGTTTGGCCTTCTCCTCCGATGGGACACAGAGAGGCAGAGGGTTATATGACCTCTGCTCAGAAGTGGCGCATGAGGCGGGCACTGGTGACGTGTGAGGAACTGATTGGAATTTTCTTCACGCGCAAAAGGTACAGTAACAATTTGGGCCACAGTGGAAGGAGGGAGTGGTTGTGCGGGTAAGCATTCCCACTTTGCCCTTCTGCCACATTAGACCATCGCCATTATTGTACAGTAATTTATACTACGGCAAGAACCCTTCACTTACAATTTTTTTTTTGTACTAGGACTTGAACTCAGGACCTCCTGATTGCCAGGCAAGTGCTGTACCACTGAGCTATTTCCCCAGCCTTCCTTATGAATTTTTGCTGGGGAAATGTAACCATATTTGTAACTTACTTTGGAATGCATCAAACAATGGGTGGTGTCTTAGTTACTTTTTCTTGTTACTGAGTCAGAATACCCGATGTCTACAAATGAAGGGAGAAAAGGCTTCTTTGGGCTCACAGTTGGTATGTTTCAGTCTATAATCGGCTGGCTCCAAGACAGGCTAGTGTGGCAGAGGGGCACTGCAGATGAAAAACAGTTCAGGGTGGGCAGAAGAAGGCAGTGAAGCAGTACAGTAGTGAAGCAGCAGCAGAGGCCTCTCCCTTTTACCCTCTTCAGGCTACCTGCCTTTTGGGTGGTGCCACCCATATACAGTGTAGCCCTTCATATTATCTACACCCAAAACTACACTTATCCAATCAGGGGACTAATTTAGTAGTTATATACTCTTGATCCCAGCATCACATAACTTAAACCCATCATCACACAATTTAGTCCCAGCATCTCACACCCTAAAACCAGCCACCTCTGAAAAACACATGAGGCTTTGCGGGGGACATCTGGATACAAGCTGTAACCAGTGGGGAGGCAGATTGTGTTTTCCAAAAATGACCAAAAGAGCATTTTTCTTCTCATGTACTCTGGCACAGTGAAACCATGCTATTTCCCTCTCTTGGAGTCTGGCTGGGTTTCTGACTGCTTCAGTGGAAATAATACTGTAAGGCTTACAAGGCTGGGTCAGAAAAGTTCATGATGCTTCTATTTAATTCAGTGGAGCATTTGTGCTTGAAGCCCTGAGCCATCAGGGAAGGAATTCTACTGTCTTGAGGCCACCACACTGTAAATGAAACCAAATGAATAAAGAGGCCATATGGAATCACTTCATTTAGTTGTCTTAATTTTCAAGTCATCCCAGTTCTACTCATGAGTAAGAGAAGATCTAACTCTTCAACATCAAATCAAGCTCAGCCTAAGATTTCCAAATTGAATGTTAGCTATGCATCATCATAAGATATGGATAAAGAAAGATGAACTAAAGAAGAAAATCTTAGTTTTAAATGGAATTTAGAAATCAGGACTGACTGGGTTTGGAAACTATTTCTCATTCAGATTTCTCCCAGTAGAAGATCTGCAAAGTAAAGGAGAGTTCAGGTCAATGATAAAATCCAGGGCACTGTGAGGAAAACCTGTTAGGGTAAAGGGGAAGCTGAGTACCTTGCCTTGACTTGTTTAGATATCATAAAGTTTTAAGGTTGTGGCTTGTAGACCTTTTTCATCCAGACAAAAAGCCATTTAAGGGTATGAACAGGGTACCTGGTGAATCCCATGTTAAACAACAGACTTCAAAGAATGTTAAGGGTACTGTTCCACAGCAATCTCACTGGCAGCCCAAAGTAGAGAAAGGCTTATACTGAAATTATTAAATTTATGAGTAGAATTTTTGTTCAGTAGAATCGATTACAAATTGATACAGAAGAAACCCACCAAGTTTTAAAGGAATTCAATTGACTGGGTGCTATTGTTTGGAGATAATTTATGCCCCCCTAGGATTCATGTGCTGGATTGTAATCCCTATTGTGTGGTATTAAATGGGGGTTTTTGGAAGGTGATTAGGATTAGATAAGGTTATCAGAGTGGAGCCCCCATCATTAAATACTGATGGTTTTATAGGAAGAGGAAGAGAGAGAGTAGACATACACAGACTCCGTCTCTTGCCATGTGATAACCCATACCCCCTTAGAACTCTGCTAGCAAGGTCACAACCAGATGTAGTCCCTTGACCTTACACCTGCAAAACTGTGTGTCAAAATAAAGTCTTTTTCTTTGTAAAGTAGTCTTCCTCAAGTATTGGTTTAAGTAATGCAAAATGGACGCGTATACATGACCTGAGATGGACCAGAGACAGTTTAAAATGAAGAAGCTTTGAACTTTCATGGTTTTGTTGGTGGTATGGAGACTCAGAGGTTACTTAGTCACAGTCAAGGACATTTCTTATGGAAAAGGAAGGAGGACTTGGAGGGCACAGGTAAGATCCCAGAACAAAGCTCAGTTGTTTAGTTCATAGGTCTTTAAATAAAGAAGTGTACTAGAAACCATACCTGATAAGCAGTACGCACACCTGGATTTGATTTATATGAGGGAATCTTGGACTCTCAGGATGAGTCTCATGATTTAATGGAATAAAATGTGTGGGGGAACACCCTAGGAGGGAATGAACATTTTGTACAAGAATGGTTATGATCTAAAGGGCAAATATGTCACCTCCAAAGGTGCTACAAATGCCATAAGATTTCTCATCCCACAAATCTCCTACAAAGTAACCCTGCCACATCACCAGGATCTGTGGCTGCTCTGGCCAATAAAAACTGATGCTGTGTAACTTTCAAGGTTGAATTATAAAATCAACTTCTGCCTTGTTTGCCAGAATTCACACTTGGAACACTAAACTGCCACATAAGAAATCTGAGTACTTTTGAGGCTACCAGGCTGAGAAGAGGATCAAGCACTCTATGAGCAACTCCCACATGTGTGCATGAAGGTGCCGCTAGTAGATTCTAGTCCCCAGGCATCAGTCAAGCCTGACAAACTGTTATGGTTTATATCTAACATGTCCTTCAAAAGTCTCATGTGGTTGGGTATGGTAGTGCACACCTGTGATCCCAGCACTCAGGAGACTGAGGCAGAAGGATCGCTGTGAGTTTGAGGCCAGCCTGGGCTGCAAAGTGAGTTCAATGTCAGCCTAAACTGCATAACAAAACCCCGTCTCAAAAAAAATAAAGTCTCATCATCAGAGTTCTCTGCCCATTAGAGGCTCAATCCATTGACAAGTTCATAGCTGAGTGTGATGTCAGGAGGAAGATCATGGTTTAAGGAGTGGGTCACTGGGGTATGATGTGAAAGGGTATTTTTTCCCCCTAGCATTTATCATGTACTACAATTGCTGAGTCCTACATCAAGTCCTTTTACATTTATTATCTAATTGAATCTGCCACCTGCTCCACAGGTTGGTGCTATAATTTTCTCCATTTTACAGATGAGGAAACAGAGGCACAGAGAGGTTAAGTCAATTACCTAAGATCATTTCTTTGATGGAAAGTTAAAACAAGGAGTGGCTTCTAATGATGCTTACATTTTTACATTTCTCCAATATTGGATTCGATTTTTATAGGATGAAAAAGAAAAGTTAAGGTCTCTTCCTTCAAGGATGGCATTGTCTCCCTCCCTGCATTTTTGACAGTTGCACATTCTTTACCAAGCGGTCAGAAAATCTCCCTCCTGGTTGGGGCTTCAAAAGATGCAAAAGTTGTGATGCTAATTGCCACATTTTGTTCTTCCTGTACTCCGGAGGCATAGATAGGGCAGGCTCTTTTCATGCATGAGCACGCTGTGAGGCTCAGAGACTTTAAATAAGTTGTCCAAGGTCACGCAGGATTAAAGAACAGGGCATATCTTTCACCCAGGTTTCCCGAGGCCAAGTCCAGTGCATTGGACTTGCGTTTCTCTTAATTGGTCTCCAGACTGGATTCTGACTAAACCAAGCCTGGAGATTAAGGAGCACTTTACTCTAAGGTGCCCACAGGTCCTGTGAATGTTTTCTAGACCAAATCGTGGCAGGGTCCAAACCGGAAGAATTTCCAGCCATTCGCAGAGAGGGGCCTTTGGCTGCCTGCGCAACCTCCCGGTTTGCTCTGAGGGCCTGTAAGATGCACGACGTGTCATTCAGTGATCCACGGTGGCCTCCGAAGAGACCTGGGGGTACCGATCTACCCTGGGAACACTGGGCTGCTCTGCGGCGTAGAGGGCGCGGTGTGTGGCCTTAGCGCGGGCAGGTCCCGGGTGCCCAGGTCCCCAGCGCAGCGGGAAAGGCGCTCCAGTGTCTCTGAGCTGCCTGAACGGCCCAGACTCTAGCCCCAGCCCCAAGCGGGCACTAGCAGCCTCCAGGCCCATGTGTACCTGAGCCGATCGACCCTGACCCGTCCTTACAGATTTAGGCCAAGGCTGGGACCCAACGCCACCTAGGGCCGAGATCTCGGTCCGAGTTCTAATGTGGTGGTGAAATTGCGGCGCAGATACTTGGAGGGACCCGGCCGAGCAGTCCGACTGGGGGTGCGGGGCAGGACCGCGACGCACCCCGCAGCCACGCCTTGAGCATGCCCCCTGCTGGAGCTGGGGTCGCCATGTGGCTTCCCTGCGCGCTGGTGCCACTAGCTGCAGCCCGAGGTTCTTGTCGCCTGGGGTCGCCTGAGCACTCCAGCTCAGGGAGGCTCTGCAGGACGACCCGGGGCCAATCGGGGGGAGGCAGCTGAGCGGAGGCTGCAGGGGTCAGAGCCCCGGGCCGGAGTCGCGTTTCTAGGTCAGGGGTCCCTGGCTCACGTCCTGCCCGGTCCCCTTCTCTATTTTCTCTCCCCTCCCCCACTGAGGCTCCGCCCAGTCACAGCCCGGGCACTGCAGGCAGGAGCTCAGCTGTGGCCCGGAGGGCGCGACCTGTGGAGGGTAGGGGGCAGGTGAGAAGGGGGTGACCTGGAACCACCCCCACAGCACGTTGGCGTTTGCCCGGCCCTGGCGGGACCACGCCGGGGCGGAGGGTTGGGGAGGGCCTCCGGCAGCGCGACAAGTCTGTTTCCGCCCAGCCTCTGCCAGCTCGGGGTGAAACGAGTCTTTCCGGTGGGGCCGCTCAGCCGGTCCGCCCGCCCAGCCTCCGGGAATCGGCCGTGAGACGCGCAGCACTCCACCCAGGCCGAGGGCAAGCTCCGGGAGTTCCGGAGTTCCAGCCCAGGCTGAGCCTTGAGGGCCTTTTCCAATTCCGCCCCCATTGTGATAGGTGGGTCCCCAGAGTCACCACGACTGGAGCTTTTGGAAAAAACTTCTTGGAATTATTCTAAGACTCATGGTTTACTCCTTTATGACGTTACACTTGGGGAAACTGAGGCACAAAAAGGCCACTCCCTGAGTTAGCAATCCATAAAGCCTAACAGGAGTGGCCTGATGGAGGCCAGGATTTTCCCAGGACTTGAATCCTGAAGTCCTGGGGTACAGCAGAGGGCCCAGCATCTCAGAGAGGCCAGGCACCCACCTGCTAGATCCTCCCGGTGGACCAGCAGTGCACCAAGTCAGGTAGGCCTGGAAATTCCAGCCTCACCAAAATTAATGAGTAAGATAAGATGCCTTTCTTTCCCCAGTGGAGCAGTAGCAATCCCCTTCATTAACCTTTCCAGTTAGCAGGACAGAGACCACTTTTCTCCCAACCTGGTGCTGGCATGGGCCAGAGGGCACTGTTACAGAATCCAGGTATTGGAAGTCAAGCATCCTTCGTTTCCTTGGTGGAGAGGTCTCAGATTGTCCATGTTTTTTCAAAGTCACAGCATGTAAAGACCCAAAGGGGAGGTGCCCTGGAGGAATATTTTATCTGTCCAGTCAGGCTCGCCTTTGATCAGGAAAGTTGGTCAGTTTCTCAAAATGCAAAATCAGTGAGTGATTTTACTTTTTTAGTTGGCATTTCCTTGGGATATTCTTTCCTGAGAATGAAGATGATAAACTATTGTCTTAAATTCTGTTCTGATTAGCATCCTTCCTCAATTCAGGATTTCCCTGGAGCTAGATCTTAGCAGCTTCAGGTTTATGACTTTTCGAAAATATAAATTTGATGAATTTTTATCTATTCCTCAAATTAGAAAATCCCTTAATTACAGGAGAAAACATTTTCAAAGAGAAAGGCCAGACCTTTAGAGTGAGCCCTGGAGCAATGCTTCTTTAAGAAAATCTCGGGGTAGGCAGTCCCTTCTCAGCAAACTGGTGGGCAAAAAACCAAGCAAGAATGCTTTTCCAGCAGCTAGCTGTCAGTTCCACCTTTCTTCCAGTTCGGTCTCAGCTAGAAAATAAAGAATAAATGAAGGTTTGCAAGGATTCCAACTTGGGAGAAAGTACCAACCTGATTAAATTGTTTTCAAATTGGGTTCTGATGGTATCAGAGGGGGAAATTTCTCCTTCTAAAAGTATTTCCAGGTGATGTATGAAAGAGGAACAGTGAATAGAATACCACCATTTTGCATCTGTAATGAATTAATGCACCCAGAATTACATGTAGACTCAGCACTGTGAAGTAGTCTAGATATCCCTCGTGTCCCTGAGCCTCACGTATCAAACCTAAATCTTACTGAGTTTTTCATCAACTTTTTATATACAGGAAATACAAAGTACAGGGGAATACATTAAATAACAGTATGGTAACATAATCAAAGCAACATAGATCTTGGGAAATTACAAAATAAATGACCTAGTTCTTTAATAATGGAAGGAAAACAATAGATTTAGATCCTAATCCAAACAAATGATTTAAAAATGTAGCATTCATCGGACAATTATAAACCTGAATATGTGATGAGTTTAAAGAAGTATTTTTAGATTTTTTTAAAGAATGATAGCATTGTGGTGACATTTTAAAGTCATCTTTTGAAAATGCATCCTAAAATATTTCCAGATAGATGAACTGATATAATAACTACAATTTAGTTCTAAGTAGTTCTACAGAGGGACAAGGAAAGTGGGTGAAGATATAAATCGAAACAAGTCTGGACATTGTTAATACTGACTTGGCAGTTTATTATATTATTCTGTTTCTTATCACGTTTGAATTTCTTTTTCAGAATACTCTCAAGCTTAGGAACCCATGTTGAAGCCTGGCTGAACTGCCTACGCTTAGGCTCAAAACAACAGAGACTGAACACTTTGCACAATCCCTTCTTACTTATTCATTCAATGAATATTATTAAGGACCTTCAGTTTGCTTGCACTCTTAAAATTATGGAATGCACACTAGAGATTAGATTAGAAAATAACAAAGGAAGAAGTCAGCAAATGGAAGCAGGGAAGGCTCTGCAGAAGAACTGAAATTTGATATGAGTCCTGATATGTGGAAAGAGATTCCCTGCATGGTGTCAGTTCAGTTTACCTTCTGTGAGATAAGATGGTTAGGCCAGATCTACAAGGAGGACCTATTTAGTCCTAACAGATTATGTGATAATAGCCTGCTGGAAAGCGTTTATCCCTTCTACATGTGTCTCTCCAGGAAGTTTAGACATCCCTCATAGGCTTCCTGTCCTTGTTAGCTGAAGCAAGCCGATTTGAACTGTTGGTATTGAATTTCGAAGTTGTGTTTGGAGGTCAAAGCATGATTGTGTCAACCAATCTGTGACTTTCTTAGGAAGTGACCTCTTGTGCTCATCGACTTATTTTTACTTATTCATTTCCCAAGGCATTTCACTAAGTAGCCTTAGCTATACATTTACTAGTGGTTATGCCCAGTCTTAGTAATGAAATATCTGTAAGGGAGTGTCTACAGTAGATGTCTGAGCCTTCCCAACTACTGTAATGTTCCTTCCTTTTCTATGCTGCATGTACTTAAGGTCCAGTATGTAGCCTGGCCTTCAGAGTCACTAATTCACCCTGATACTTTGCCATAACAGGTCTAACTTTGTGCTTCGACGGTGCTTTCGCCCATTGGCATGAACCACGTGCTAAGGCAAAGCCTACAGCAAAAGCTGGTTGGCAAGTAGCTGGCTCTTTGACTTCTCCATGATATTGTGCAATTTTTTTTCTGTGTGTTATGTCTATTCTTTTTCTCTTCTTATTTTTATGGATGTTTGCACTTTAAAAATGATTCCTGAAACTTTTGGATGAGTATGGCAGGACTCTTTAAAGTTGGCTGATCTGTGTGTTTGTTGAATGGATTTACCTGAACATGATGCAGAGTCACACAGTGTCTTCTTCTGAAGCTGCCAAGCATCTTGCAAGGTGATTCAGAACCTGGCGGATGACGGGAAATGCTCCCCCTATTTCTTGTTGCTGTAAATCGAAGATACAGTTCACTGTGGGAAAGTATTAGAAATGTGATGTGCAGCATAATTCTAGTGATTGCCAAAATCTTATACTAATTTAATTAGAATAATTTACTTTAACAGAAAACTATAATTTTCAATTCTGTCTAACCAGTTTAACCAACTTATTCTTTTTTAACCCACCCAGATGGAACTTATTACTTCAAAACCAATATTCTTAACCTTAATTTTTGTCCTAGCCATCATTATAGGTGAGGAATCATGCTAACAAAATGCTTGAGATTTCTCCTCCTTACACTGGAACATCAGCTTGGGTCAAACAAAACCTCCCACCTTGAACAATTAGAACAGCTAGAAAAATTTTAAAACCTGTTTTAAGTTACCAGAGTATTACCCAGGCAGTGAGGATTTGAGGGGGCAAATTCCTAGAGAGAAAGGAAACAGAGAAAGGTGAGTCTGACATTTGGTAGTGTTCTCCCCCTCAAGGCATTTGCCTTTAGGAGCAGTACTTTTGAGGTTAAGAAGCTCAGCAAAGCTTTGACTGTCTCAGGGAGACCTTGATAATACCTTGAGCTTTTGGGTAGGGCCTCTGAAACGCCATGCTAATAGTAAGGACAAATTAAAAAAAAACCAACTCTCACAAATTACACTTTCTATTTAAACCAGATTAATATAGTCTGCCTCTGTACTAACTTCTTGACAAAAGTAAAAGGAAATCTCTGTAGAAAGATAGTATCACCCACAGGATCATGTTGATTGTAAATTTTTTTCATGCAAAGCCTATAGTATTTGATCAAAATTTACTAGGCATACCAGGAGACAAGACCATATGACTCAAAACTCAAGAGAAGTAGACAACAGAAACATATCCAGAGTTATTGGAGTTATTGGAGTTATCAGACACACTTCAGAATAATCTAATGATAGTTTCAGGAGATAACAAAGCAATGAATTTCCTCAAAAAAAGACACACAAAATAATGAATAGAATTTCTACAACCGAGGGCAGGGGATATAGTTCAGCAGCACAGGGCCTGCCTGGCAAGAGCGAGGTCCTAAGTTTGATTCCCGGTACAAAAACAAAAACAAAAACAAAAAATTCTATAACTGAAAACATAACCAATTAAGAACACATTAGATGAGGTTAGCACAGATTAGACCCAGTTAAAGAGAGTATTAGTGAATTAGAAGATACTTCAGAAGAAACTATCCAGATTGAAATAGAAAAAGAAAGAAAGATACAGAATGGACATCTTCATGTTGAACATAATGTTAACACAAGGGTCAGTGGCATCCCACAGAAAGAGGACAAGCAGAATGGTAAAAGAACAGAAGCAATATTTGAATAGGTAATGGCCAAGAATTTCCCCCAAACAGATAGAAGACAAATCACAGATCTAAGAAGCCTGTAGAACCCTAAGTAGCATGAATATAGAAAAAACTCACATGTAGATACATCATAATAAAATTACTGAAAATAAAAGAATAAGAGATAATTTTTAAACACTCAAGTAAAATAATACATTGCCCTTACTGAAGCTACAGCAGAACTTTGTAGCTCAAATCATTGAAGTCAGAAGACAATGAGATGACATTTTAACAGTGTTAAAAGCCAATATAAAGGGAAAAGGAAAAGATATAAATCTGTATACATGCATATGTAAGATAACTAAAATGAACACACTGCTGAATGTATTCATTATTGAGAAAGAACAATTAATACTCATATGATTAGATCAATTTTACGTGTCTATATCTGTTAATGTAAACAACCATTTTGAAGGTAACAATATGCAATATTGCAACCATTGTCAAGTTTCTATCATCCTGTTTTGTAAACCTGCAATGTTACTGTTGTGCATTTACTCTAGTCATTTGTTTGTCTCTTTCGCTTTTTGTCTTTGTTATATGTGTCTTTTTCTTCGCTTAAAAAAAAAAGCCAATATAGCCAGGGATTTGTGAGTTCGATCCCCGTTACCCACCCCCCCAAAAAAAAAAAAGAAAAGAAAAAGAAAAAGTGAAAAGCCAATACAGAATTCTGTAACTGGTAAAAATAATTTATAAGAATGAATATTAAGTAAGGATATTTTATAACAGATCCCAAAAATGAGAGCATTTGTTGCTAATAAATATGCAGTAAAAGAAACACTAAAATCAAGTCTTTCAAGCAGAGGAAAAATTATCACCAAAAACTTTACAAATGCAGGGAAAAAGATGAATGCAGAAAGTAGAGAGGGTAAATAAGTGGATAAATATGAATGAAGATTGATTTAAAAGTAATGTAGTGTTTTATTTTTAAAAAATGAATAACAAAACACATGAAAATATAAAAGGTGGGAGGAAGTGAAGAGGACCTTAAAATATGTTAAAGTCATTGCATTGTTAAGATATCATAAAACTGCTATTTTGTCTTAGATTTTAATATATTAAGGATGCATAATGTAATCTTTCTAAATTTTGCTGCCATAACAAAATACCACAGATTGAGTGACTCAAACAAGAAAAACGTGTTTTTCACTTTTCTGAAGCCTGGGAAGTCCATGATCTTTGTGCCAGTGAGGGTAGATTCTGATGACAGTTCTCTTTCTGACTTATAGATGGCTGTCTTCTTGCTATGTTCAAAGAGGAGAAAGGCATTCTGGTGTCCCTTTATAAGTGCACTAATCCCATAAAGTTGGGGCCCCAACCTTATGACTGCATTTAATCATTACTTCCACAAATGCTCTACCTTAAAAAACAGTCACATTGAGGATTAGCTTTTTACCATATGATTTTTTGAGGGGCACACAATTCATCCCGTAGCATACTCTATTAAGGTTATAATTACTGAAGGAATAGTAAAAATATGTATACTAATAAGCTAATAGGAAAAAATGACATGGAAAAATGTTTTCTTTAGCCTCCAGAAGAAGGAAAGGAACATAGAATAGGTGAAATGAATCAAAAAATAAGTAGAAACTATGTAGATTTAAACTCATATGTAGAAGGAATTAGATTAACTATAAATGAGTTCTATACTGCTGTCAAAGTGCAAAAATTGTCAAATCAGGCAAGTAACTGAAATGCAACTACTTGTAGAGATACAGGTTAAGCATAAGAAAGGTAGAAAGAATGGAGAGAGGAAAAGATAGACCAACAATGACTAAAGAGACAGCTGGGAAACAGGATGATGGCTGTGTCCCATGTGACCACATGGATTTGTCAGTGACGGGTAATGGAAATGTATTTTTCTAATTTTCACTGAATCACAATAACTGGTCCCCCATGTTTGTTAGGCCAGACATTTTCTTACCGCAGTTCAGAGACAATGTCACATTCTGTGAGTCCCTGAGCTTTCCATACCCATAGGAGTTGATGTAGACCACAGATTACAAAATAATAGTAGGGCTGAGGTTGTAGCTCAGTGGCAGAGCACAAAGTCCTGAGTTTGATTCCTGGTACAAAAATTAATAAATAAATAAAAATGATAATAAAAATAATAATAAAAGACAGTCATGCACAGAAAGGCTTCCAAAAATCACTGAGTGTGCATTATAATTTTAGATTTTGTTTCCTTTCTTTGAAGTGCTGGGGATGGAGCCCAGGGCCCTGCACATTCCAGCTACATTCTATGAACTGTAGCAAAGGAACAGGAGCCTGACAAGAGAGCAACCCATTCTTTTTGCAGAGCTCATTTCTCTCTTCCTTTCAACATATCTAAAATATTTACTGAGCACCTACTATAAGCTGAGCACTGTTCTTTGTACCATGGGTTCTGTGCTGAATAAGGGAAAACCACAGAGCTTCTGGTGCTGAAGAAGGCTGCGGAAAAGAAGCGATGTTTCAACCAGCCCTGAATAGTCAAGTAGCTATCTACAGGTGCTTAGAAAGCAGCCTGGTGTTTCTGGCAAAGGGTAAAGCAGATGCAGAATCTCAGAGCCATGTATGAAGGGCAAGTGGGTGCCTGCAGCTGGGGAGGTGAGGCTGGAAGGTTGTTGCCTAGGCAAAGACAGGAGTCAGCCAGGGAGCTGACCTGTGCTAGCAAATCCATCCTTACCCCAATTTTACCTCCCTCCACAGAGGCCATCCTGTTCCACTCTTGGCTGCTAAGACTCCTGTGTGAGAACCTACATGCAGTGTCCGTGTCCACACCTTCTCCCAGGAGCTGCCCAGACCCAACTGTGTCATAGTAGATATTTGGAGAGTCTATTTTAGTGTGATAATACATTTAATGGAGCAAAGGATGCCCAGAAATGTGAATCACTGCTCAGCCATGAGTGCCCTTGAACCCCTGGTGCGCTCTCTCTCTCTCTCTCCCTCCCTCCCTCCCTCCCTCCATCCCTCCCTCCCTCCGTCCCCCCTCTCAGATTGGGAGTCTTTGAGAGGCTGCAGACTCCCTCATCTTCTTCCCTGTGGGAAAAATTCCTGAAGAATATCAGTGAGCACCAGACAGCAAAGCCCACACTGCACCTTATCTTAGTCAAACAGGACCTTCTTGTCCAGAGCAAGGCTTTTTGTTTTGAAGTTATGATGTTTGACCCAGAGGGGAATCTTGTATCTGAATCTCACTAATGGAGTAAGCACATTGGGAGAGAAAACCGGTAATTCCGCAGAGATTGTGAAATAAATATCTTCCTCATTAGTTTCCAAATGACAAATCCTTTGTTCACAGATGAAAAATGTGATTTTTGCCAAACTGTAAAGCAGCAGTTGGATGACTGAAGCCCCCTCTTCCTTTGAATAACTGCTTAACAGTTGAAAATGAGTGCAGACTCTAGTAAGTGGTGTGTGTGGGTGTGTGTGTGTGCGTGCACACGTGTGTGTCTTAATTCCTGAGATCTTTATAAGAAAGCAAGGAGTTAGGTATCACGTGATCATCAGTCTGCAGTTATTGTAAACTGTTGTCACTGTTCTGTTCTTTGAAAATTCCTTATTTAAAGCACTTGATATAGTAGCATTTTGCTTTTCACAGAAATATTACAAAACAGGATTCGCCCACCCCTCACTTGCCAAATGAAGAAACTGAAGCAATGAAGAAGGAAGACAAACGCCTGACATTTCACACAGCAGCACGAACTACTACATAAGTTTCTTACTCCTAACCTAAAACCCAAACTACTACATAGTTTGTTTTTTTCCTCCTGACTTCAGCTCTACATTTTTCAAAATACTCTTCCATCTTTTTAAAAGTGACTGAGAAAAAAAATTCTTTTCTAGTCAATGAGTTTTGCGAAATACTTACACAGTTAAGAAGAAAGGAGTAGAGATAGAGGCCAAAGTGCAGAGTGGAGATGAAAAGGAATTGATTTTTATACAACTTCTATTATTATTTTTATTAGTATTTTTAAAATTTAATTTTGGTACTGGGGATTGAAACCAGGAGTGTTTTATCACTGGGCTACATCCCCGCTAATTTTATTTAATTTTAATTTAATTTTATTTTGAAGCAGGGTCTTGTTAAGTTGCCCAGGCAAGACTTGAACTTGCCCTCCTCCTGCTTCAGCCTCCTTCAGTGCTGGAATTACAGGCTAGCACCAACTGAGTGTTTCCATTATTTTTTTTTATCTCATCCATTTTTACAAAAATCCAATGGAGGAGGTATTTATATGGTTTGTAGATTAGAAGTCAAGACACAGAGAGATTGATTAGCTCCAAGATCCCAGTTTACAAACTGAGGAGCTGATCTATAGATATCACATCTTCGGACTCTCAGTTCAGTGCTGTTATCAGCCTGTTGGGCAGCTGGGAAATAGAATTTCTGGAGGCCCCAGGTTTGGGGTTGGTATTTGTGGAGCAAATATGGAAACTGAGGGAGCATATTTCAACCTTTGTGTGGGCATTTAAAATGCCCAGATGTCCAGGCAGTATTGAAGACTGATGCCTCTTCTACTGTTTTTCCCTCTTCTCCCTGTCCTGTCTCTGGGAAATTTTCACCAGTCTGTTACCTGATGGCAAATGACAAGATCAAGCCTGGGAAGGTGGGAGAAAGCCCTGGTCCTTGTAGGATCTTCTGGCCACTAGGGAGCTGGCATTTCATTGGCAATTTTTGGAAGGTACACATACTCTTCAGGAATCATTGCCTGTGTAAATGTATGTTAGGCTGGTGCAAGGTACTCCTTTGGTCCTTTAGGCCAGCAGTGTGACTTCAGAATCAGACAGGGAGAAGAAAAAGCCATACATTGCTATGTTAGTCTGCCTGGGCTGTCAGCAAAATACTACAGGTTGGGTGACTGAAACTGAGATTTATTTTTCCCAGCTCAAGAGGCTGAAAAATCCAAAGTCAATGTGCCAGCATAGTCAGGTTCTGGTGAGGCCACTCTCTTTGTCTTGCAGATGGCTGCCTTCTTGTTTTTCTTTTCTTTTCTTTTCTTTTCTTTTCTTTTCTTTTCTTTTCTTTTATAGATAGTAAAATCCAACAAAACAAAACAGAACAAAGTCAATCAAAACAAAGCAGTGGAGTTGGTACAGAACTTCAAAGCAGGATACTAGGAAAACAATATTTACTATAGTATATCTTGTTATCTTCACAATAGTTGTCCATTATATCAGGTATAGCAAAATCAAACCAAAAACAAAACAAAATAATACCAATCAAAACAGAATATTGCATAAAGCAAAACAATTAATCAAAATAAATAAAACAGTGAGAACAATATTGGGCCTCAAAGACAAGATAGAAGGAAATCCCCCATATTTGCTACATTGCATACTGTCATTCTCCCAAGAGATGCTCAGACTGCTGACCCCAGGCCTGCAAAACCAACCAAACAATATAAGAATTTAGTTGCTTTATGTACCTTAGTTGCTATCAACTTAGCTGGTCCTCTGAACCAGCAGGTTGCTTGTGAGGTGAGGTGTTGATTCTCAGCCTGTGCAGTGGTAGGCTCACACGAGGCACTGACTTTTCTCTTCCTGGAACCCGTTGTGCCATTTACCAGGAAGGGTGGCTAATTGTCTTCTGGTTGGATCTTCCCTGACCCAGCATTGCCTTCTTGTTTTCTTTTCACCTAGCAGAGGACTGGAATTCTGGTGTCTCTTCTTATGGGGACACTAATCTCATCATGAGGATATCAGTTTCATAATCTCTTTTAAACCTAATTACCTCTTAAAGACCCCATAGCCAAATACCATCATATTGGGGGTCTTCAATGTATCTTTGGGCAAATCTCTTAATCTCTCACTAGTGCTGTGGGCACTAATGAATTCCAAGGGATCATAAGTATAGTCGTTGCCCTTCTGTCTACTCTTTTTCTCTTTTCAGAAGCCCTTTGGCAGCATCACATCCAGCAACAGGAGGGGTCCATCTTCCCTGCTGAGAAAACTGTCTCCAAGTGAGTTCTGTGCTGTTTCTCTGTGAGCTCAGTGTGGGGGGGAGGGGTGGGAAAGAAAGGTAAACATTTGTTCATGCACTTAGACACTTGAAAACCAAGAAAGGGGCTACTGCCCCCTCTTCAAGGTCATACCATTGGTTAAGTGACCTGGGTATCTTTATATCTTTCCAAATTAGCTCCTTTTAAAGATCTGAAGTTTGAACATTGTAGATTTAGCTGCCAAACGTGGAGATTTCAGAGTCTACATTAGTCAGCTTTCTGTAACTCTAACAAAAAAACCTGTAATAAGTACTTATAAAGAGAAATGTCTTATCTCAGCTCATTGTTTTGGAAGTTATAGACCATAATTATTTGGTCCCTGTGGCAATTTGGTACGGTGGCAAGACAGCACACCATGGCAGGACATCTTGCAGAACAAAACCACTCACCTCATGGCAAGGAAGGAAAAGAGAGTGACGTAGGAGCTACCACAACTTCCTTGAAGGGCAAACTCTTGTGACTGTTAATGATATGTGAATTTCACTGGATTAAGAAATGTCTAGAGATTAGTAAAGCATGTTCTTAGGTGTGTCTGGGTGGGTAATGGGTGGGTAATGGATCTGACCTTACGTAGTATATATGATCTTTGAACCTCTCCTATCTGGTACTGCTTCCCTGCTCTAGTTCCTGGCCACCATGAACTAAGCACCTTTGCTTCACTATCCCCTGCTGCCATGATGTTCCTACTTTGGAGCCAGCTGACTATGGACCGAATCCTCTGAGCCTATGAGCTAAATTTACCTCCCCTTCTTTAAATTGTTGATGTCTGGTATGGTGTCTCATTGACAGGAAAGTTGACTATTCACCTCCAAAGATCTAATGACCTCCTACGAGGCCAGGCCTCTTAAAGGTCCCACAACTTCCCTATAAGGGTCACTGGGAGGCAGGGGGACCAATCCTTTAACATGGACTTTTGGGGGGTCTTACAACAACCAAAGTGTAACAAAGTCACTCCCACGTTTTCCCTTGGATATATTTAGTTCAGTTTTCCTTGCTCTTATCTATATTTAAAAATTTTTTTATTTTAAAGAAAAGAAAACAAAACAAAACAGAATAAAGTGGATCAGAGCAAAGCAATTCAAGTAACATAGGATTTCAAAACAAGACAACAGGAAATCAACAGTGACTACCTTAATGTCTCTTGTTTTCTTCAAAATAGTTGTGCATACCTTCACACATAATAAATTAAAACAAAAAAACAATATAAAACCAATCAAAACAAAAGGATGACTGCCTGGTAGGTGTAAAGTTGTGAGTTCGATCCCTGGCACCAAAACAAACAAACAAACAAAAAACACAAAAGAATGAGGGCCTAATAGGCCTTCAAAACCAGATGATAGGAAATCAATAATGGCTACCATAATGTCTCTTGTTTTCTTCAAAATAGCTGTCCATACCTTCACACATATTGAAATCAAATACTAGAAAACAGACTAAAACCAATCAAAACAAATGATAAAAGCATTATTGGGCTTCAAAGCAAGATGATAGGAAATCAGCAATGGCTACCATAATGTCTCATTTTCTTCAATGTAGCTGTTTATACCATCACACATAATAAAATCAATTCTCATAAGCTCTTTAGAAGAAGTTCTAGGCATATATAAGCCTATATATGTACATCTATCCTTTCTGTATTAGAGAGAAAAATGAAACAAAACAAAACAAGACACAAGAGTCAAATATTAATGACAATAACAAAGAGCCCAAAATAATAACAATATAGGCTTTCAAAACAAAGTGGTAGGAACATAACAAAGTTTGTTATTTTTCATAGTTATCTTCAAAAGTGTTACTCAAGTTACCAGATATAGACATGCAAAATTGATCTAATTCTAAGAATGTTAATTGTTTTGTTCTAAGAACTAATAGAATTAGCAGTACAATCATCTTAGTAATCTTAAGTGTATATATACATATTTATATCTTTTTTCTTTTCCTTTCCTTCTTTTGTCCTTTTCCTTGAGTTATTTTTTTCCTCTTTGAGCAGTTTCTTACCCTGTCACAATATTTATTGAAGGTTTTATATCTTATTTACTCATTCAGTTTCTTATACTAGGGAGACAATACAGTATTTACACATATGAGTTTGATTTATTTCACTTATAAGTATAGTCTCGAGTAGCATCCATTTACCTATACAAGTCTCAATGTGATCCTTCTTTATAACTGAGTAGTACTCCATTGTATAAAATACCACATCTTTTTTATCCATTCCTCAGTTGATGGGCACTTGGGTTGTTTCTAAGATTTGGCTATTACAAATTGTGCTGCTATAAATATGGGTGCACATATATCACTGTGGTACAGTGTTTTCACTTCTTCTGGGCATATGCCCAGAAGCAAAATATCTTGGTCAAATGGGATCTCCAATCCCAGCTTTTTGAGGAATCTCCAGACTGATTTCCACAGTGGTTGCACCAGTCTACACTCCAACCAACAGTGCAGAAGAGGTCCTTATCCCCCACAGCCTCTCCAGCATTTGTTATTGATGGTTTTCTTGATCCTGGCCATTTTTTCTGGAGTGAGATGGAATCTCAGTGTTGTTTTAATTTGCGTTTCTCTAATGATCAATGATGCTGAACATTTTTTCATGTATTTATTTGCCATTTGTATTTCTTCAGCTGAGAAGTATGTATTCATCTCAGATGCCCATTTTTGGATTGGGTCTTTGAATTTCAGGGGTCTGAATTTTTTAAATTCTTTATATATTCTAGATAGAAGCCCTTTGTCTGAGGGACAGGTAACTAATGTTTTTTCCCAATTCATGGGTTTTGTTTTCACTCTGTAAGAGATTTCTTTCGACATGCAAAAACTTTTTAATAAGACAAGATCCCAGTTGTTGGTTCTGGGAAGTATTTCCTATGTAGTTTGATTTTTGTTCATGAATTCTCTGCCTACAGCTATGTCCCCAAGATTTTGCCTACTTTGTCTTCAGCAGATCTAGTGCTTCTGTTTTAATATTCAGATCTTTGATCCATTTTGACTTTAGTTTAGTACATGGTGACAGACATGGATCTAGCTTTAGTTTTCAGCATATGGAAAGCCAGTTTTTCCAGCACTGCTTATTAAAAAGGCTATCCTTCTTCCAGTGAACATGTTTGGCCCCTTTGTCAAAGATAAGGTGACTGAGTGTGTTTTTAGTTGTGGTTGTATCTCCTAATCTATTCCATTGATCTTAAGGTCTGTTTTTATTCCAGTACCATGCTGATTTTATCACAGTAGCTTTGTAGTATGACTTCAAGTCAGGGATTGTGATGCTTCCTGCCTTACCTTTGTCACCTAGAATTGTCCTTGCTATTCTAGGTCTCTTCTGGTTCAAGATGAATTTCAGGAATGGTTTCTCTAGCTCTGTGAGGTATTGAAGTCGTATTTTCATTGAAATTGCATTAAATCTGTATAACAATTTTGGGAGAATGGCCATTTTCACGATGTTTGCTCTTCCTATCCATGAACAAGGAATGTCTTTCCATTTTATGAGATCTTCTTCAATTTCTTGTTTTATTTTTTTATTTTTTATTTTTGGTACTGGAGATCGAACTCACAACCTCACACCCACAGGCAAGCACTTACACCACTTAGCTAAATCCCTAGCCCTATTTTTTGAGACACAGTCTCACTATGCAGTTCAGGCTGGCCTTGAACTCAGTTCGTAGCCTAGGATGGTCTTGAACTTGCAATGATCCTCCTGCCTCAGCCTTCCGAGTGCTGGGATTACAGGCATGCACCACCACACCTGCCTGACTTCTCTTTTTAGAGTACTGTAATTTTCACTAAATAGATGTTTTACTTCCTTGGTTTGATTGATTCCTAAGTATTTCATTTTTTTGGATGCTATTATGAAGGATGTGGCTTCTCTTATTTCTCTCTCAGTGAGTTTGTTGTTTATGTACAGGAATGCTATTGATTTTTGAGTGTTGACTTTGTATTCAGCTACATTACTGAATTTGGTTATTACTTCTAGAAGTCTTTCAATGGAGTTTTGGTGGTCTTCTATGTAGAGCATCAGATCATCTGCAAATAATGATAATTTAACTTCTTCTTTTCCTATCCTTATTCCTTTTATTTCTCTCTCTTGTCTAGTTACTCTGGCTAACATCTCCAGCACTATATTGAATAAGAGTGGTAATAGTGGACAGCTTTGTCCTGTTCCTGATTTTAGAGTGAAAGCTTTTGGTTTTTGACCATTTAATATGATGCTGACTGTTGGTTTGCCATAGATAGCTTTTATCAGATTGAGGTAAAGACCATCTATTCTGATTTTCTGTAGGGTTCTTATCATGAATGAGTGTTGGACTTTATCAAAAGCTTTTTCTGCATCTATTGAAATGATCATGTGATTCTTATCTTTGACTCTATTGATGTGATATATTGCATTTATTGTTTGGGTATGTTGAACCATCCCTACATTCCTGGGATGAATCCCACTTGGTTATGATGTATAATCTTCTTGATGACTTGTTGCATTCTGTTTGCCAGTGTTTTACTGAGGATTTTTGAATCTACATTCATTAGGGAGATTGTCCTCTAGTTTTCTTTTTTGGTTGGGTCTTTCTCTGGTTTTGGTATTAAGTTAATGCTTGCTTCCAAGAATGAGTTAGGAAGAATTGCTTCCCTTTCAATTTCATTGAAGAGTTTGAGGAGTGTTGACCTTAAGTCTTCCTTGAATTTCTTGTAGAATTCAACAGTGAATCCATCAGGACCGGGGCTTTTCTTTGTTGGTAAGGTTCTAATTACATTTTCAATTTCATTAACTGAAATTGGGTTATTCAGCAGTTTTACATCTTCTTGGCAATTCATATGTTTCCAGGAATCTGTCCATTTCTTCTGCGCTATCAAACCTATGAGAGTAAAGGTTTTTAAAGTAGGTGTTGATGATCTTCTGTATTTCCACAGGGTCTGTAGTGATTTCACCCTTTTCATTCCTTATTGAGTGAATTTGAGTTTTTTCTTTCCTTTTTTTTAGTAAGATTGGCTAGGGGTTTGTAAATTTTATTTATTTGTTCAAAGGACCAACTCTTTGATTTGCTAATTCTTCATATTGTTTTCTTAGTCTCTATTGCATTAATTTCTGCTCTGATCTTTATAATTTCCTTCCTTCTTTTGGCTTTGGGTTTGACTTGCTTGTCTTTTTCTAGAGGCATGATGTGTAGCATCAGGTTGTTTATTTGTGTTCATTCTGTTTTCCTGATGTGGGAATTCACCACAATAAATTTCTCTCTGAGGACTGCTTTCATTGCATCCCAAAGGTTCCAATAAGTTGTATTTGTATTTTCATTTGCTTGTAGGCATTGTTTAACTTCTTCTTTAGTTTCTTACATGACCCATTTATTGCTCAGGAGTGTATTATTTAATTTCCATGTGTTTATGGAGTTTTTGCAGTTTCGTCTGTCATTAATTTCCAGTTTTATGGCACTATGATCAGATAATATGCATGGGATAATTTCAATTCTTTTACAGTTACTTAAGCATGTTCTATGGGCTAGTATATGGTCTATTTTAGAGAATGTCCCATGTGAAGCTAAGAAGAAGGTATATACTGATGTTGTTGGGTGGAACATTCTGTACACATCTACTAAGTCCATTTGTTCACAAGTTTGATTCAGTTCTTTTATTTCTTTGCTGATTTTCTGCCTAGTTGATCTGATGCTTTTTGTCAATGGGCTGTTAAGGTCTCCCATTATAATTGTGTTATTGCTTTTTCATTTTTCATTTGTATTAATGTTTGTTTTATATAGCTGGGTGCTCACATATTTGGTGCATATATATTTAAGATAGGTATCTCTTCCTATTGAAGTTTCCCCTTAACCAGTATGTAGTGATCTTCTTTATCTCTTTTGATCATTCTTGGTTTGAAGTTCACATTGTCTGCGAACAGAATAGCTACTCCTGCTTTTTGGGGGGTTTCTGTTGCATGAAGTATTGTTTTCCATCCTTTGACTTTCAGTCTATGAATTTCCTTTTGGGTTAGATGGTTTTCTTGTATGCAGCATGTGGTTGGATGTTGTTTCTTGATCCATTCTAGCAGTCTGTGTCTTTTAATTGGTGAATTGAGGCCATTTACATTAATGGTTATGAGTGATATATATTGGCTTATTTTTGTCATATTATCTTTCTGCTGTTGGTTCTTTACCTTTCCCCTCTGTTTAACTGCTTGCCCTGCTTGGTGGATTTTTTCTGTTGGTGTTCTTGGAGTCATAGTTATTTTTCTGTCTATCTAGAATATCTTTCAGTATTCTTTGCAGGGTTGGTTTGGTGGTCATGAAGTTCTTTGCTGTTCTTTATCATGGAAGTATCTTATTTCTCCATCAGTTCTGAAGAATAGTTTTGCAGGGTACATCAGTCTGGGTTGAAAGTCGTTTTCCTTTAGGATTTGAAATACTTCACTCCATGCTCTTTTTTACTTCATTGTTTGTGTTGACAAACCTGCTGTAATTCTGATAGGCTTTCCTTTATAGGTGATTTGTTTCTTTTCTCTAACAGTTTTTAATATTCTGTTCTTATGTTGAATTTCTGGGATGTTAATTATTACATGTTTGGGTGTAGATTTCTTTTGGTTATGACTAATTGGAGTTCTATGTGCTTCATTTATCTGTATATCAGTTTCCTTTGCCTTGTTTGGAAAATTTTCAGCTCTTACTTCTAAATAGCCTTTTGATATCATTTTTGTTGTCACCTTCTTTTTCATTCCTACCTGTTAATCTTATATTGTTTTTCTTTGCATAATCTTGTAATTGCTGAATTGTTATTTTCTGATTCTTTTTTATTTTTAAAAGATCTTTTCTTTCCTGTTCACTAGCTGCAATCTTGTCTTCTAGGTCTGAAAGTCTATCTTCACATTCATTGACGCAGTTTTGCCAACTTTTGATAGAATTTTTGATTTCCTGAATATCTCTTTTAATCTGTTTCATGCATTCTAGTTGTTTCTTATGTTGTTAATTCAAGGTTTCTATTTTTTTTTGCCATGCTCCTCTATTTTTTTAGCTATGTTTTCTTTAGATTTGTTCAGCATTTCTTTCATGATGTTTATCATTTCTTCTTTTACCTGGGAGATTATTTCTTATCTGAGCTCCTTTATACCTTCATGGAGTTGTTTCTTTACTTCAGTTGCTATCATTTCAGAAGTTTCAGGTTTATGGCTTACATTTTCTTCTATGTCCATATTTCCTACGTTTGTTTGGGATAAGCTGGAGGTGTGAGATTGCATTTTGCTTTTCATTTTGTCATTTTCCTGTATTTCCCTAGGGAAGCTGAATGCAAAGTCTCAGTTGTTTCTTGGGTTGAGGATTGCTGTCTGTACTGCAGTGAGTTTTCCCAGTTGAGTAGGGGATGTTAGGCAGGCTTTACCAGGTTCCTAGTGGCACTCAAAGTCTCCCCAAATGGGGGAAGTATGCTGGGTGGACCTTCAGCACACCTCATGTGGCTTACTGGCTATCCCTGGCTGCTTGAGGTCACTGGGCAGGGCCCTACCAGGTACTGAGTGGTGTACCAAGGCTGAACGGTAGGTGGAGTACGCTGGGCAGGCCTTCAGCTCATGTCACATGGTGCCCCAAGCTCCCAAGCTGTTTGGGGTCTCAGGGTAGGGCCCTACCAGGTTCCATGGAACATACTAAGGCTGTCCGGCTAGGTAGAGTTCACTGTGGAGGCTTTCAGCTCATGCCACTCAGCACACTGCGGCTTCCTGGTGACCTGGGGGATGCTGGGTGGGCCCCTTGCTCTTTAAAAGATGCTAGTAGATTTTTCTTTCTGGGACCTAGCCACTTCATCTCTGGTAGGACCTCTAGGTGGGGCTCCAAGTAGAGGCTCACATGCCCCCACCCTGCCTCATCTAGTGTTCTGGGTCTGCACCATGGACCAAAGTGGGGGTGTCCAAACTTCAGGGCTTCTCCCTGGCTGAAGATTTCTAGTGATTGGCCTGTGACTGTCTGAACATCCTGGACCTGTACTGTTCCCCTGACTGAGCTCCAGTCCTCTCTCACTACCCTCAGACCTCACTACCTTTTCCTGGTGTTCCAAAACCACTACAGAATTCCTCATGGCTTTCCTGGCTATACCTCTGGCCCATGTCAGAAGCTGCTGTGGGACAAAGAAAAGGACTTCATGTGTGTTATCTTAGTTTACTGTCATCACTCCCTGTGGGACACATAGTGCTTTCTCTCTGAATATCAAAACTCAGAGGTGTTAGGAAATTTGGCCATGGTCACACAGCATAGTCTTGACAGTGTAAGATTCAAAACCAGACCTGCTGAGGCCATGAGACATTAAGGCTGGATCCACGCCCTGGCTGCCACTCCTGCACACATACTGTGCAGGGTCAGACTGAGGACAGAAAAAAGGTATTTTAAAAGTTATAATGTCTTTTTCTTCTTTGAAAAAAGATAGTGCCCTGCAACTTAGCAAGTGTAATCCTGTGTCACAACTTTGTAGGCCTTGATGAATGCAGGATGCATAAGACAAAGAGCCCTGGCAGGTCAGTGAGTAGGCAAAGCCCAAGGTCTGTAGTTGTTGTCCTCTCTGAGTTCCTGTTCTTCCCTATGACAAGTTGAAGTTATGCTATGGTGCCCATGAGGACAGTGTCCATACACAGGGCAGGATAGCTGGTAAGTTAACCTTCACCTTTGCCAAAATGATCAAGTATCTCAAGGGATATATTCACTCTAAACAGCAACTTCTGAGACCCGGTGCCTCTAGAGGGAAATACTCTTTTAGAGATTGTTGCTGTGACAGGTAGTTCAGGATCCTGGGAAAGGCCTCCTTCCCAGCCAGGCTTCTCCTCGAACAGAGCAGAAATCTACAGTTCGAACCTCTGACCTGGCTCCCCTCTCCCTCCTCTGACTGCAGAAAGGGCCCCAGGCCCCAGGCCCTCTGACTGCTGGCAGCCATCTCTAACCAGCCACCACTCCCAGCTTCCAGGCAACCCTGCACTGGGCGAGGGGCCAGGCTCTTTGATAGCGGCCGGCCTGTTGAGAAAATGGGGCCCGAGGATGGCAGCGACAGCTCTTGAAGTCCCTGTTTCTCTTGTACAAAGGCAGCATAATTAATCAGGCAGTAATGAATTCAGGTACCATCGGCTCATCACCTTAAGAGATATGTTATCTGAGAGGGTTGGAATTCAAAAGAGGGAATCAGGTCACCATTAGGATTTTTCAGTATTAAATGTTAGCAGTAAATGGAAGATTTATTATAATTTGACCAAAATTTGATCTATTGACCTTCATGAAGCGCCTGGTGCACTAATGGCTCTTGGGCAGGGACACCCAAGGTGACTGTCCCTCCAGCCGGTGGGTAATTCTCTGTATGGGCACCTGTTATCCATCATCCTCTGAGGACAGGAGTGTGGACATTGAGTGAGAGCATGGGCACTGAGGAACATACAGAGTACCGAGGCTAGGCCCTGACTGCATTGACCTGCCCACCTCTCAGCTTCAGGAGTAGACCAAGTCAGACACTCAGACAGGATCACAGGTGTGGCAGGAAGGCTGATCTGAGTTTAAAT